>JAULBY010029116.1:0-94505 GCA_032358315.1 Ophiocytium majus
TGTGCCTTGTGGACTGGCCGGGAATGATTCGTTTGCAACATCAACATCGTGATGAACAGTGATGCGCCCGCCGTTTGGTCATAGCTGGCGGCAGCACCCACAGACAACCAGCGCTGGTGCATCGGCCATCTATGCCCCATCATGTTTGAAAGGAAATGTAACATGAAGGCCGTTTGCGCAACTGGTTGTGGGTATCGCCAGTGGCTTTTTGTATGGGCATGCATCAACAACTGTGCGCCATTTGATAGGTACACCAACAATCAGTTAGAGTAGTGCTCTGGCAACATGCCAGGGTTCCCACAGTACTGAGCATTCCCAGGTTTTTTTTTTCGCTGCCTGTCTGATTTTCTGGTCACACGCACCGTGTGCAAAGGGCTTCCGCGCCCTAAGCGGAGTTTAATAAGAGTACACCAACAGCAGCGCGCCATTTCAGAAATGTCAACAACATGTAGCACTGGCAGGTCCATGGCGGCGGTAGCGTCCACACTGCGTTTTTGAGGGTATGTAGAGTGCATGGTGCTAAGTAGGGCATACCTGTCATTGTAGGGCATACCTGTCATTTGTGCATGTTGGCCCACATGCATCGAAGCAAAGGCACGACAACACAGCCACCACGCGAGCAGCCAGCACACAGTGACACTGGTGGGGCATACCATTGTATGTACACAGCTGCAACAGACACCAGCACTCAAGCGCACCAGCAGACCCTCTCGCTTTGTTTGCAACAAACACGGACTTGTGTGTGTAAAAACATGTAAACATGTACTTCAAAAGTAGTATCACACTAGGGAGAGTGGGGGGGGGGGGGGGCAGGACTGACGCACTCCTCTTGTTTATTTAATCATCACAAAAATGCTTCCCGGCACTGTGCACAAATCAAACGGGAAACAGCATGAAAGCTGCACCTACAAGTGAAACGCATCCCAGGCGCTGACCGCAGCTACTAGTAGTGCTGTGGTGCGGTGTTGTGCTGCATGCACATGGCCCATGCCCAACCGCGCCACCCCCCCAAGCCATCCCCACCTACAAAACTGGTGTGCACACCGCGCTGCGCACCTGAGGGGCCGCGCTACCACGGCCGGCAATAGTGATGGGCAACACACAGCACATACCGCTCACCCACGCGCCGCCGCCGCCGCAGCCACACCCGGCGCTGGCACTTCAGGCCGCCTGGCCAAAACCCTTTCGCCATCCTCTAAGCCCAGGTCGTCTGCGGTGTGGTTGGGGAGAATGAGCTGCCCTCTGAAGTACAGGCTGCGAGTGTCGGGGGCCAGACCGCGCCGCAGCAGGTATGCCTGTATCACCCACCTCAGTGATGTGTGGTGGTTGACCTTGAACCACACTTCGGGCGCATTGCCTGCTGCGTCGCTCACCTGCGGTGGTACAGGATAAAATTGCGCGCAGCAGAGGGGGTGGCAGCGGCGCAAGTTTATGGAGGTGATGGTTGTGTGTCCATGCTGGCATCGGCAGTGTGGAGCACTTGACATTCAGCTTGCCACACTGCCATACAGAGCAGCCAGCGAGGTAAAGTGGCACCGGGCACGGCGCAAGCATACCATTTATGCCCAGCAAGCATGCCATGTAACGGCCGCAGCAAGCATGCCATGTGTGCCCGCATGTGCCACTACAAATTGACAACCACAAACAACTGCCAACACAACCTTAGTTTGTGTGCCAGCCAGTGTCCACGATAAACTGCGCTGAGCTGCCACTGAGCAGTGCCGCTACCATTCCTGCACCACCATTGCCCTCCACCTGAAACGTAATGGTTGCTGGCACAACCGCCGCTGGCCCCCCCGCCTGTTGCCCGCCCTCCCCCCACACCCCCGCTGGTGGTTCATGGCCAAACAGTGCAAAGTACGCCGCCCTTGTTCTGGCTTCGCCTGTGTGCTCATCATCATCTGGTTCCACAGGGTGGTGTATGTAGCCATGGCCAAGCGCGGCGCACATGCGGTGGTAGCTCGCGGTGTCCAGCAGGTGGCAGCACCACATGTCCTCCACCAGAGGGCAGGGGTACAACTGAGCGGGGGAGCCGATGTCCCCGGCCACCAGCTTCACGGCCAGGAAGCGCACGTATTCGTTCATGACAACAGCTGCAGAGGGGGCGTCCACGAGCGCGATCGGTGCGTTGTTTCGATGTTCGAACCTGTTCCTGAGCGCAGCAGCGTCTACACCTATGGCGTCCACTACCGCCTGCTGAGGCGGCTGGCCCGCCGCATTCATCGGTCTCTGTTGCCAGTGGTGCTGCTGCTACTGCTTTGCTGCTGCTGTTGCTCCGGCTGCGCTGCTGCACCACGGTTTCGCCTGCGTTGTTTGTGTTCGCCACAACGCGCCCTTGGCCAGTGCCAAAACGGCGCCGCCACGAGGCATAAGCACCGGCTGGCTCGGCTTCAGGTAGGCTACCCCCGTTGCCTTGGTGCTCTGCGTGCTCCTCCGTTCCTGGCAGGTAGCGCAGCCGGCGAGAGCTCGCGAGCTGTGCGGCAACGTTGCACTGTCGCTGTTCCAAACTGCAAGTGTTGAAGTTTTCGGGTGGTCAGACGCTGTGCTGAGCACGATTGTGCTCCCACCCTACACAGTAGGCCTACTTACCACACCTTCAAAAAAAAGAAGAGCTGGGGGGAGACAACCAAGAGGAGGCGTATTGTGCACTTTAATATGCAACGGCATAATGCCATGCACCAACACAGCAATCAGCACACCAGCCAGCCTCTGCGTAAGAAAGGTCAAGAGCAGAAGGTAAAAGGCATGGAACATGCACATGCGTACACCAATCCCACAGGCATAAGAACAGGCGCAACACCGCATGCGCACATGATGACAAGCGTAAGTGAGCAGCAAAGTGAGCGGCACCCACCTAGCAGCCAGCACGCCATTATCTTAAGTTTATGGTTAATTTTGCTGTGCATGTTGCAGGTCAATATGAGCTACTACAACTGACTGCCACACACAAATGCTACGAGCAGCAGAGCCACACTACACACACGTGATGTGCCGGCAACCAGAAACGGGCTTGCACAAGGCACCTGCATTATGTAGCTGCTGCTGCCACAAAAAAATAGGGTGCATAGGGTTCATCACGACCGTCATACAGCACAGCAGCAGCTATGGAAACACAGGACACTTAAAATGTGGCATTGAACGGCGCACGCCTCCAATGACGCCACGAATACAGACTGGGAACCTCACACCAGCGGAAACGCAGCGAAAACAACGCGGCGCCAGCCACCATGTAGCTATTGCCGCACGCAGCTATTGCCGCATTATATGTATGTATGGGACAGCGAGCACCTGCTGCTGGCGCCCATGTGGTTGAACCCCGGCTGCTGCGGCAGCTGCTGCACCGTGCCGCTGCCCACCTACTGGCGCGCCGTGTGCCAGCAGCGTCAGCGCTGCTGCAGACGTTGCCACCACCCTGGGTGCTTCAGGCGCGCCAGACTGGAAGGCACTGCGCCAGCCGCCAGATGCACCGCCACCCTTCCCATCACCACTCCCCTTGCTGTTGTCAGGCGCCGCCGCCGCCGCCGTGCCCTCCGCGCCAGCAGCAGTTGCAGCGGCGCTCTCCTCGCCTGGCAGCGGCAGCCGTTTTGGCCGCGCAGGTGGCTTCTGGCCGCTGAAAATTCCCAGCCCGAGGCCCCATATTCCCCCGCTGCCATAAACCTTGTTCTCAATTTCGTCCAGGCGTGCGTGTATGGCCGCCAGCTGTGCGGCCAGCTGGCGCGCGTCCTCCTGCTTTTGCGCCTTTTGCTCAGCAGCTTTGGCGGCGTTCTTGGAGGCCGTGTTTTGGTAGTCCCACACCAGCAGGCCTCTGTGGCGTTTCACGGGGCATGTGGGTGGCATGTGGGCGCACGGCTGTGAGCTTTGAATGATAGTGGCATATGTATGCAATTGCAGTCAGTCATGCCTTGTTCTCACAAGCGCACGACCCCCCAGGAGGGGTGGCACACTGTAGGTGATTGCACGCCACACATGGTGTGTTGCAAGGATGTTTGTGTGTGGCCTCACCCTCCCACTCCAAAGATGAATATTTCCGACACGAGCTCTCCTCCCATTTGCAACGCTTTCCTGCAGTGCAGCCAAGTGACAACAGGGGCAGTGTGTCAGGCAACCATTGGAGCACCAGCATCAGACATCACCAGCCACTGGTGCTCAGGCGACATATGCCAAGGCGGCAAAGCTGCCTAGAGACAGCAGGGCACGCAAAGCCTACAACTTTAACTTGGGTGCAGTTCAGTGCTGCATGTAGCAAAAACTCACGTCTCTTCGAGTGGCTTGATGGTCGCCGGGGAGAAGCCAGCTGCCCTGACACTGATCATTGTGGAAACTTTGTGCTGCGTCTGCCCCATCCATATGACTGCCCTCTTGAGGTAGTCATTGGTGCTAGCAAACCTCCTGACCTCCTTGGCCACGGGCTTGGCCAGGGTCTTTATGATCAG
Source organism: Ophiocytium majus (assembly GCA_032358315.1). Classification (NCBI taxonomy): domain Eukaryota; class Xanthophyceae; order Mischococcales; family Ophiocytiaceae; genus Ophiocytium; species Ophiocytium majus. The sequence goes on from JAULBY010029116.1 coordinate 4,434, forward strand.
GCTGAAGAGCTTGGCTGCCGGGATGTGAGACATGGGGCCGCTGCCACTGCTGCTGGAGGTAGAGTCGGGGCTTGCAAACAACACCTGCCGGCTGCTGCTGCTGCCTGCGGCACCGGCAGCGCCACCGTGCTAACAACGCGCGTGAGCTGTGTGTGTGTAAAAGCCAAACCGGCGGGGAACGCTCCCCGGAAATCTGAAGAACACCCGGACGAGGTGATAGATGTACGATCGCGCGCGAGAGCTCAGCACACACACACACACCGCTGCTTGCCTGACACACGGGCTCCGGGTGTGGGATACCATCATGCTGCTGTTGAGAGTGGTCCTGGTGGGCCTGCTGGTGGGAGCGTGTGCGGCTGATGCTCAGGCAGCAGGAGGGTCATGTCAGAGCGAAGGAGATCTGGATGGAGCGACCTGCACAGTGGAACAGCTGCCAGATTCTGCCCTGGTCAACATGCTGCTGTCAAGGTGGGTGAGCCCTGGCTCGCGCCCTGCCAGGACAAAGAGCAAGTGCCTCGCTGGCTGTAACTGTAGCTGCCTAGTTGAAGAAAAAAAAGTTGCTGATGTGGGCCGCGGTGTCAGCCGCATGACAAAGCTCTGGCTCTGGCGGCGCGGCTACACACATGTGTGGCGCTGCCCAGTTTTATCAGCGGGTCAAGTGCTAAAAAAACGGATCAGATGCTAAAGCTACACCACAATGTGTTCAACTGGTATGCAGGGGCATGATGCTTGTACTGCATGCGACTTCGTGTGCCTGCCTCCTGGTGCGCAACCAGCCCGCCCACACACGGCGTTGCGAATGCGCGATACCATGTGCACACGCGACCAATGGTGCAGCAAAGACCAAGCGCAATTTGTTTGTCATTGTTTGAAACCTGACAGTGAACTGACTTACAGCTCTTGTATTGGTACTGTATTTGCATGTAGCGCACTCCAGATAAATACGCACCATGTTTCAGCTGACTCTCCCTAGGCCATTGGCACGCCCCACATGAATCATGACTACCTACTCTTTTTTGGCGCATTTGCTTCTACTTTTTCAGAAGTTTGCGGTTTACAGTGACCAAGCGTGCCGTGCGAGCGCACCGATGCATCTATACTGCTGCTGTGACACACGCTTGTGCGTATGTGCATGTATGGTGGAGCTTGCTAAGTGATAGAACCTGCGCTGTGAACCTGTACGTGGCTGCAACTGCAGGTACTCTATGTGATCCTCCCTTTTAACTCAAGCGCCAGGTTTCCATATACTGTGATATGATATGCACATACATATACTTCTACAAGTGTATGGTTTGCCAGTTGCAAGGAGGAGTGGGCAGTCACTTGGGGTGCTCAGCCAGAAAGGTGGTTATTTTGGTAAGAGAGTGTATTAAGCGCTCTGCTTTAAGTGGGAAAATGCTGCACCATGCAGCTTCCCTTGCTTTGGTCAAATTTCAAGGATAGTGGCTAGTCATAAGCGTCGTGAGGAAAGGATGCCCCAGCTCAAATGCCCGAGGAACCCGGGCTGGCATCAAGTGGGAAGGCAACAGTACTGAACACACCACATCACCTTAATTAGCTGCTTGCCACTGTCAGTTGTGTCAAACCAGTGATGCACCATATGCTGATGGCATGCCTATACTGAATACCATCAATGCGTACAGTGCTCTTGCTACTTTTGAAACGTGAGCTTACTCATAGTGCAGCTGTTATCCTTATCCCTTATCCCATCGTGCGCAGGGGCTATGATGGCAGCGAACTTGAGCGGGCAGACCTGGTAAGGGATGTCACCATGCTGCTGCAGCAGGAGGGGTGGAAGCCCAGCGCTCACCACACACAGCCTCAGCACCAAGATGCTGAGCTGCATGGCGCTGCTGACTGGGAGCAGGGTCAACCAGAGGAGCAGGAGGAGCCCCCTGCAGCTGCTGAGCTCAGCAGCGGCGCGGCGCACGATGACGTGCTGCTGGATGGTGAGCATGTGCCGGGGGGGTGGGAGGCTGGAGATGAGGCAGAAGGCTCTGCTGAGCAGCAGCAGGGCGATGCGCCATCTGATGGGAACACGTTCCAGGCATTCAAACACCTGGGCAGCAGGGGCGAGGGCGGCGGCCCAGCTGCGGCTGGTGAGGAGGCTGCGGACGACGTGCAGACGCACCAAATATTCAAGAATGCACACAAGGGAGGCGGCGCGGCAGCAGACGAGGAGGGAGAAGCTGCCCTGGAGGGGGAAGGAGGGGAGCAGGAGCAGCCGCGAGGCACCTGCACAAATGTGCTGTGTGGGCTTGTGGGCGTGTTCCAAGAGCTGGCGGTTGAGGTGGGAGCGCAGATGCGGCGAGACGTCAACTCGCTGGTCAATCTGCTGCCACCAGTGCTGCAGGCGCCGCTGCGATCAGCCGGCGCCACGGTGTCCAAGCACGTGGGCTCGGTGACCAGGCCGGTGCTGCGGCAGGCGCAAAAGCAGGGCGGGAGGCTGCTGAGGGTGGGGGCAAAGGGTGGCAAGAAGGCTGCGAGCGCCGCCAGGGATAAGCTGGGGCCTAAAGGGAAGGAGCTGGCGGGCGCAGCCAAGCGCCATGCGCACAGCATTTTTGATAACGTGCGGCGGAAGATTACGCGGAAGGAGCAGGAGGGGGGAGAGGCAGAGCAGCAGCAGCCGCAGCAGGAGGAGGAGTTGTGAGCGGGATTTTGGCTGTGCTAACTGCAATAAGCACTGCACTGTACATGATTTACACACGTGCCTGTGTGCTGTACCAAGCTGGGGGGGCGGGGCAGGTAGCAAACACAGATACACGCACTTGCAGTGCATTTTTCATTGTGGCTATTGTGGCAGGGGGCAGGCGTTGCCGTGGCATTGGGTGTGCCTACCTCCTGCCTGCCTGCCTGCAGCAGCAGCATCAGCAATTGCACCATCATGCGTGTGCGCGTCCACGCACGCGGTCCTTTGTGCACATTTTTGAATGCATTGCACATCCGTACGTGGCATGGCGTGCAATGTGTTTTCTGTGCTGCCGGCATGCCGTTGTTGTTGAGCATGCTCTGCTGCCTGCCATGCAATGTGAGTGAAGCCCGAGTGACTCGAGTCGCAACTCGTTTTGGCACCAGAAGCTTTGCAAGAGCGGCCTTTTTTGTCACTCCCGTGTAGGCTGCTGCCCTGCCTAACCCTACCGGCGATCCCAGTCGCACCGGCACCAGCCACCGCTGCCGCTGCTGCTGCTGCTGCTGCTGCTGCTGACACCAGAAGGCACTGCTGCAGCGGCAACACCGTGGTGGTGGCAACTTGCTTCCAGCCTCCCGTGTTTAAGTTTGTGGCGCTCAAGGAGCTGAGCCTCTGAGAGCCGAGCAGGGCACAACCGCCGTGCTGACTGCTGGCACAGCAGCATCTGGCGGCCATGGAGACCAAGGGAAAGAAGCGTCCACTGGTGTCCAAGAAGAGCGCTGCAGCAGCCCTCGCCAGCCGCAGCAAGGACAGCTCCGTCCTGCGGTTCAAGGGCTGCACACACTTCAGGCAACGAGTGGTGTGCTCTGTGCTCAGTGGCAAACCCATGTACATCAACGACATTCGCCCCTCCCCTCTGGAGGGCGGTCTGTCTGATGCGATTGAGATAGGGCTGGTGGACTTCGAGGCCTCGTTCCTGCGGCTGGTGGACAAAATCACCAACGGTACCAAGGTGAGACGCGCACCTACCACCTGCTGCTGTTGCTGCTGCTGTGCGGGGTACCAGCACCAACCAGGTTATGAAGCGGTCCCTGCAGCAGCACCGGCAGCACAAGCAGCAGTGGCAGCACAGAAATTACCAGCGCTGGGCTCTATGTGAGCAATGCAGCTCGCTGTTGGCGGCAGTGTGGTGCATGTTGGCGCACTTGGCCACTCACCGTCGCACTCACTGCACGCCTCACCGTGCGCCTGCCTGCAGATCGAGATCAACGAAACAGGCACATCGCTTTTTCTCAGGCCGGGGTTTGTGACGAGCGGCCGCCTGGAGCACGACTGCGGCACCACCCGCTGCATAGGCTGGTTCATCGAAGGCATACTGCCGCTGGCGCTCTTCTCCAAGAAGTCGCTGCACCTGACCCTGACGGGCATCACCAACGACAACATGGACCTGTCTGTGGACTCGATAAGGGCGGTGACTCTCCCACTGCTGCGGCGCTTTGGAGTGGCGGAGGAGGGAGGTCTGGACATCAAGGTGTGTGCGGAAGTGCTTGTGTTGGTGGTGGCTGGGTTGGGTTGCTGAAAGGCACTTGTATGCGCTGTGCTGCGGTCCGCTGGTTTGGTTGTGGTTCCAGGTGGGCTAGGTAGTCAGGTGCTACACAAAATGGATGTGCAAGGACTTGAATGTCATACCTGTCACCAAAAGAATTGGAAATTTATTGTACGGTGCATGATAATGCTTGTCGTACATGCCAAGTCCCGGGTGCTGTGTTGGGCAGCACTCTGCCAGTAGTGCTACCGTTGTACTTGGTTATCATCATCATTACTACTGAAATGGACTACTAGTAGTGGTGGTGTACAGGTCTGTGCTGACAATGCAAGTGGACTTTGCCTCAGTACATCCACGAGTGCTGCTTGCAGTCAACACTGCAGGTACGCAGCAGCATGTAGCCACCTATCAGCAGCTGCCGAACCACCAGTGGGTATGCTGTGAACGATTGATGCAACTATGCAGGGTATTGTTCCACGCCCAGCCCTCACGGCAGCCGCACATCAACAGACTGTATCACACGCAATGCACCTGGCACCTGGTTCACAAAACACACCAGAATATGACATTCTGCACATGCGGTCATACAATCATTGCCGTGTGTCGGCTGCCGCTTGCGCCCCATGCCGCTGGGTCCGCCAAGCCGCACCGCCCTGTGCCCCTGGCGCCGCACATCGCCCCACCACATACCCTGCTGTGTGCACTAAACAGCTGCATACTCGAGGCGGAAGGGACGTAATGCCCGCTGCCCTGCAGTGCAGGCACCTTCGTACTTCTCACGCAGCTTGTGTGGCACCCACCGCACGCCCTCCCTTTGCCGCCCACCAACTGCGCCGCCGCAGACCAAGTGCCGTGGCGCGTCCCCCAAGGGCGGCGGAACGGTGGAGCTCACCGTCCCCATAGTGCGCCAGCTCACGCCCGTAGACCTCACCGACCCAGGCCTCATCAAGCGCGTGCGCGGCAACGCCGTCTGCATCAAGGTCTCCCCGCAGATAGCCAACAGGGTGGCAGAGGCGGCGCGCGGCGTGCTCAACAGGCTGCTGCCGGACGTGTGGGTGCACACGGACCACTCTGCGGGCGCCAACGGGGGGCTGGCGCCGGGGTTTGCGTGCAGCCTCGTGGCGGAGTCCACCACGGGCGTGCTCATGATGGCTGAGAATGCGGCCGAGCAGGTGCGCACCTCTTGTGCGGAGAGGGGGGGGGGGGGGTTCTGGGCGCTCTGTAGCTGTGCAGCACATGCAGGAGGGTGGGGCTGCGGTGTGCAGCCGTGTCCATGCGTCAAGGAGGCGGCGTTTGTTTGTAGGGTGTGCAGTGCTCAGCCATGCTGTCGCTGGTGCTGACTGGCATGGTCGCTGGTGCTGACTGGCATGCTGCTGCCATGTACGTATGGGTGCGCTGCTGCCATGTATTTTTGGGTGTGCTGCTGCCACTGGGCTTTCTCCGTTGGGCTGTGTGCAGGGCACCTTGCCAGAAGACCTTGGCACCGCCTGCAGTGAGCTCCTCCTGGATGAGATCAGGTATGCGTCTTGTCATCCATGTGTCGTTTGTTTGTCCCGTACCTATTTGCCAGGAAGTTGCACAACCAGGCGCAGCCTGCATGTACACAGCTGCTCAGCCACCCGTGTGACGCGGCCATTGCGACAAAGGGTCTGGCACACCACTACGCGCATGCTGCCGAGCTGAAAAGCACTTGCTATGCTGCACTACTGGTAGTGGGTATGTACAGCGTGCACGTGCGTTTGCCTGTTTAAGGCATGCACTTCCGTCCCTTGTGCGCCCTTTCTGGTGTGTGCTCAGCAATGGCGGGTGTGTGGACTCAACGCACCAGAGCCTGGCCATGCTGCTCATGGTGCTGTGCCCAGAGGACGTCAGCCGCCTGCGCGTGGGGAAGGTGAGGCAAAACCACACGGTGCGCTGACCGCCACCAGGCACATTTGCACGTGAAATCAGCATCAGTGACAACACAGCGACACCGCACTGGTACGTCACATGGTTGTGGCGCCAGTGCCAGTGTATTGCCGCACCAACCTTCTAGAGCATTGTTGTGCTGCAGCAGCGGGACACTGATTGACGGCACACGCCTCATCGCTGCTCTTTTTTTTGTGCTTTGACAGCTGACAGCGTACAGCGTGCAGTACCTGCGCCACCTGAGGGACTTCTTTGGCGTCACATTCAAGATCAAGCCAGACCTGGAGACATCAACTGTGCTGCTTTCATGCCTGGGCACTGGCTACAAGAACCTGGCTCGCAGCGCCACATGAGCTATAGTAAAACTACACCTGCTATACTTGGCTGGTACGCATGGCATGCTGTGTTTGTTTGTGCTCTTTCACCCGTGTGCCTGCCCCTGCGTGCTGCAGCAGTGCCCACTGTGTGCTGCGTGTGTGTATTGCAGTGCTGCTTGTGTGTGAGTGGTGCACTTTACTGATTTTTACCACTTGGCCCTGTGCTGCGGCGCCAAACACTGGCGCGTGAAGAATGCCAGTGGCACCTTGCAATGCACGGCAGGCTCTCAGCTCACAGGAATGCGGAACATGTAACAAGCACCGTTGCACGTCATCTGCGCAGCAGGCACACACACACTGCACCATCCCATGCATGCATGCCGATGGCAGGCATGACAATGACAGGCACTCAAAAAAGCGCACAACAGCACACACTCCGCACCCTTCCCACGGTACGGTAACATACCACCCCGCCCATGGGGCCCAATACTGTTACAACATGATAAACGCCAGATAATCAGCTGCTGCGGCGGCAGCATGCTGGTAACTGCTACAGCACTGTACTGCTATTGTACAGTGGGCGTGGCTAGCGCGCCAGCCTCAAGCCCCGACGCGTACTGCCAGTGCCCAAACCCATGCGGCGACTGCATCGCCTGCAAGCGACCCACCCCAGGCGGCGATGCCAGCGGCCGCAGCTCTGTCAGCACTGCGCCAGGGGTGAGCTCATCATGGTGGTCACTGTGGGGGGACCAGAAGAGGTTGGCGGCAGCCGTGTGGGCTGCGGCAGGGCTGGATGCCAGCAGCGGCACCACCTCCACCAGCTGCAGGTGCCTGTGCACCTTAGTGTACATGGCCATGGGGGACACCACGCCCGCCATGGTGACAAACGTGCCGGTCGCCACCAGAACCGCAAAGCCGCCCAGCGTGTAGAGGGCGTTGCGGACGGGCGTGTTGGCGCACAGGTAGTCATCCCAGATGAACCACTCAAAGCCCGTCCACAGCAGCACCACGGCCACCAGCTCCACGCCATTGAGCAGGCACGTCCACAGTGCGCTGCGCCCGCTGCCGCCATGCTCCAGGCCGCCGTCCGGTTGCGACTCGGCCTCGGACTGCGGGAGTGCGTGTGTGTGCAGTGGTGCGGAGAGAGAGGCCCAGCCCTGGGCGCGTGAGCAGTGGTTACATGTGTGGGTGCTGTGCTGCCATACACACTGCACACACAATCTGTGACTCGTGTGCTGCAGCCATTGCCGCCACTTGCTGCTGGGAGAAGCGAGTGCACACCAGAGGCATGCGCGTGCGTACAAACAGCTCATGCCCAATGTATTGTGAGCACTGCTGCAGCGACGCGCAACAAACCAAGGCGGCGCGGCTGAGTGCACGCTTACATCGTCCGCGTTGTCCGCCAGCCCAAGGTTGACGTCCAGCCTGTCCACCAGCTTGAGCACCAGCAAGCCCACCACCATCATGGTTATGGCAGACCACGCAGTGCCTGGGACGGCGTCCTCCACCAGCCCCTCCACACCCCACCACAGCACCACCTGGCCCGCATTGCACAGCAGGGCCTTGGCCACAAGCATGGCTCGCACAAGCAAGGGCTGGTCGGAAAATGCTTGCAGAGTGCCTGTGGGGGGGGGCAGAGGAGGCCCAAGCAGAGCGGCGGGGGGGAGGGGTGTCATGCTTGTGGTGCGGTGGCATGCCACCAGTGCGCAGCAGCGGCAGGGGGTGGTGTACAGGGATGTGGCCATGTGGTGAACCGTGTGTAGTATTGCGGGGTACTGCATGCTGGACAGAGGGTGCAGCATGGCACCACCCGCACCGCCAGCAGCACGCTCTTTGCACAGCTGCTGGCGTTGGTGCCTGCGAAGGAGTTGCCCAGCAAGGTCTGCTCACCATGTGCGGCATCCTTAATGAACGCCACGTCATCACGCGCCTCTGCAGCCGCATCCTCAGAGTACATGACACACATGACGGACGCAGCTCCTCCCAGAGCCGCCGCCAGCTGCGCCACCAGCGGCCACTTGATGAGGCTTGCAAACACACTTGTGAGGTTGAAACAGCCGTTCCAAAACCATATGATGCCAGTCATGGCGACCACACTCTGCAGCACGCGGAAGACATGATAAGCGCAGGTGCAAGTGTGCGGATTAGGGCGCGGTTGGTGACGTGCTGGTTGGAGGACAGCATGGCTGTGGCATGGGGGAGGGTGGTTCGCGGGGGAGGGTGGCGCATTGGTGATGCTTACAAACGGGAGCGGTTGCGTGCTTTAGGCTGTGCCAACATGGAGGGTGACACAAGCACGCCGTTGAGCAGGCACAAACTTGAGCGGGGGAGCTTCTGAGGACAACAACAGGAGCATAGGGGCGGCGTGCACACAAGGCACACCGAGACTTGTGTATGTGCTGCCCGGTACGGGCTTTCATGAGTGCAGAGTGCTCCGGTCTGGGTACACACAAAAAAACAATACTTACTCCAACTTGCGCACGAGGGGCACTGAAATATGCATAAACATATACCATCAGCGACAAGGAGGTTTCTGCCACAGGCAGTCTGCCATACTCTGTACACCAGCAACAGCAGCAGCAGCAGCATTGGCCATGTGTAACGCTACATGTTTGCTTGCTGCCCGTTCTGACCTTGGCGTAGAACTTGAGCCAGTCCAGCTTTCTGGGCCCCCTCTTCTCTCTGAGCATTTTGCTCATGTGCTTCAGAGAGCCGTCATGGTCCAGCCGTTCCATGTACGCAGAGGCGAAGAACACCTTGGTGCGCAGCATGCTCCACATGCCCAAGCCCAGCAGCGCCACCTGCTTCACCACGTTCGTCATCCCCCCCGGGATGGTGTTGTCGCACAGCAGCCACAAGCCCGCCCATAGCACTATGATGGCGGGCAGCGACAGGGACCCTCGCACCCATTCCACCACCGTCCACGCCTTGCTGCTGGGCATCCAGCCTGCCTCTCAGAGGCGCCCCTGAGCAGCCCTCTGCTGCCGCCAGAACTACACCTGGCGCCTGAATACAGTGTGCTCTGTTACAGCCGTGTCAGGTGGCGCTGGTGGTTGCCCCAAGCACTCGCTGCCAGCCGCCGCAGCGACTGAAGCACGGCGCCGACATCATGCCCGCATTATTTACCAGACACGGCCCACAATCTCTCCTGTGCCGCGCGGCCGACCTTGGCAAAACTGTACACTGCCAAAATTCACTTGGAGATGACACACGGCTGTTCGGCAAGTTCAAGTTGCCGAGCGACATGCGTTGCCTGCAGGCCTTGGACTGCGCATGCCTCCTTGGAAAGAGGGTAAATTTGACATGACTCAAGTGTGTACTGGGTCATGATGATCGCAATGGCGTGCGTGCCACTGCCGCATCACGCTGCCACATCACGCTGCCGCATCACGCTGCCGCATGACGCTGCAAACCAACCAGCTTGGGCACGCCAACATAGAGGGGCAAATGGCTTGTGCAGCACCGCAGCAGCAGTGCCTGCGGCGGCGGCCAGGGTTGAGTGGCAGTGAACAGGAGCAGCAGCGCATCGGCGGTGCGCGCCTGCACAGTGTGCGCGGCCTGCAGTCTGCATACTGCCTGCACACCCGTGTGTGCACATTTCCTGCCACCAGCCGTACCATTGTAGAAAAATTTGTGCCATTTAATCCTCAGTGGACCTGAAATGTCGCAGGAGCTGTGGAAACCACCAGCTCACCTGTGCCAAAGCACGCCAAAAACAATGGCAAGAGGTCTCCTATAAGCAAGCACGGGGCGTGTGTAGCACGCCCTCCCTAGTGGTGGCAGAGCATGCGTACACGCACGGCGCTGGCGGCACCAGCGGGCGTCAACATGGCACTACTGCAACCTAGTGCACGTTGTACAGGAGCAGCAGCAGGCACTGCCAGGCAGGCACTGTGCTACTTGCCGCCAAAAGTAGGCACGACTGGCGGCTGCTGCCTCAAGCCGCCGCGCTGCTGCTGCAGCTCCATGCTGGCCTTGTAAAACGCGGCAATGTCGTCATCAGTCGACGCCTCCCCCGTAACGCGCGCCGCACCGCTCGAACCGCCCCAGCTACTGCTCACAGACCCCTCCCCCCACTGCGCCACAACCGTGTCCTTCGAAGGCGCCGCCGCGCTGCCACCACCCCCCCAGCCCCCGCGCACCGGTGACTCCGCTGGCGGCGCACGCCGGCCTCCGCCGGTGGGTGCGCCACTGGCGCCGCCGCCACCGAGATCCGCAGCGTTGCAGGCGGCCTCGTACCAGGCATCAAAGTCCGCCTGCAGCCGCACGCGCGCCTTCTCCAGGAGCGCCTGTATGCGCTCAATCTCCGCCTTGAGCTCCCGCAGCTCCGCAAACCCCTCCCGGTACACGCGCTTCTCCGTCTCTATCGCCGCCTTGTACTTGGCCTCCTCAGGGTCCTCCGCCTCCTGCGCCGCCTGCTGAGCACCCTCCTCCCCCTCCTTCCCCTCCCCCCCCACGGTGTCCATAAGACCCTCCATGGCGCGCTCCCTCCGGATCTGCTCGATCGTGTTCTTGAGGTACGTGATGGTGCTGCGCGCCTGGTTCACGCGCGCCCCCACCGCCTTGGCCTCTGCGTACTTGCTGGCCAGCAGCGACTTGTTGTCCTCGATCGCGCCGCCGCCCGGGTACCGTTCGCGGAAGTGCGCAAACGCCGCCTGCGGCGGCTCCAGCACCGCCTTGTTGGCCGGCCACGGCACCAGCGGCGCCGCCTTGGGCTGCGCCGCCGCCTGCCGCCGGCTCGCCGCCGCAGCTGCCGCCGCAGCTCCCGCTGGCCCTCCGCCCGCAGCGGCCGCCCCCTTGGCTGCCTGCCATGCCTCCGCCTTGGCCTCGGCCGCCGAGCCCAGCCGCGGCGGCGCCTTGCCCTGCTTGACCATGTTGACCAGTATGGCTATCTCGGCGTCCCGCTCCGCCAGCTTCCGCCGCAGCTCCCCCGCCTCCCCTGCGCCGTCACCACATGGCGCTGCTGCCGCTGCCTCTCCGCTGCTTGCGTCGCCGCCGCCGCCCGCCCCCGTTCGCGCCGCCAGCACCATCCCGCGCAGTATCGCAAAGCACGCGCGGATGCGCGTGAGCGTGAGCGCACCCAGCGCCAGCTCCCTCAGCTCCCCAGCGCCCGCAGCGTGCGGCTGCTCCACGAATTCCCAGCAGCTGTGCTCCAGGGCCTGGCGGTCAGCCTCCGTCAGCGCCGCCCCTTCTCCCGCCTCGCCACGCAGGTACGCCAGCTCCGCCTGCGCTTCCCTCAGCTCCCCACGCAGCCGCCGGATGACCAGCACAGGGTCCTGGTCCTCGTTTACGACGGCAACGTTGCGGATGAGAGACACGCGTTGGGCGAAGCGGCAGGTGGAGATGGACTCCTCCGTGTGCGGGCCCTCCGGGTTGATGGTGGCGACCATGACGGTCCTGCAGTTGCCGCCGAGGCTGTCGCGCAGCACGGACGTCATCATGGAGTTGCGGTAGGGGACGTGGCGACGGCCGCGCGTCTTCTCGTGCAGCGCCACGATCACCATCTCAAGGTAGAAGAGGCTGGTGTTGATGTAGCGCGCCTCCTGCAGCGTCTGGCCTGTGGCGTTGGTCTTGTGCACGCGCTCGGAACCGGCCAGGTCAACCAGGTGCAGCTTGGAGCGCGTGACCGTGTCGCCGCCCGCCCTCCGCCCCTCCACCGCCACCGTAAATATGCAGTGGGAGCGGGAGGAAGCCTTGTTCATGGCGGTCTCCGATATGGCGCGGTTTGTGTCGCCGAGGAAGAGGTAGTTGAGCGCCTCCTCCTCCGTTGCGGACATGTACATGGACAGGTTTTTTAGGTGGATGGCGCCGCACTCGTCCTCCATGAGAGACACGCGCGGCAGGTCCTCCAAGGCCTTTGTCTCGTGGCTCGGGTCCAGCAGGTCGTAGCCCTGTCGTTGTTTGTGCAGCCGCGTAAGCGGCATGCATGCACACAGAGAGTGGAGCAGCACTGCTGAGCGCCTCCAGGGGTGTTGCTCACTGCCTCCTGGCTGTGAATATTGGTTCACACAGGTGCGGTCGTTACTGTGTGGTACAATAGATGCGTTCAATGGCGTGGTTGGTCTATGCCACACAGAGTGCTGCTGCTACACAGACGCTAGGCGTTTGCGGCAACTGCCGAGTGCATGGTGCACACTGCTCCATGGCGGAACCAAACCCTACCACAGGTGCATGCCTCCTCACTCTTGCACCCACCTGCTCATTGTATATCTCCATGTACGATATGTAGCAACTGTACTGGCTGTCACTCCGCCGCTTGAACTCGGAGAAGAGCAGGCTCAAGCAGCGCGGTATGACGCCCCTGTCCACGTAACGCTCCGCCCCTCCCGTCACGGTGAACGTCTTGCCTGAGCCCGTTTGCCCGTACGCGAAAATGGTTGAATTATAGCCTCCCAGCACGTTCATGACGGCATCACGGCCTATGGCCTCGAACACCTCTTCCTGCGTAGCTGCAGCCCCGAGCACGCCGTTGAATTTGAACTCGTGCCTCGTCTGAGTGTTGTTGATGAACTCCCCCTGCTTGAGCTCCACTGGCACATCGAAGCGCAGGCGTGTGGAATCGACTTCGTCTGTGGAGAAGAGGCCTGAGGGGGACTTGCTGGGGCGGATACGCAGGTACGTGCGGATGGCACCATCGTCGCCACTACCTGTACCAGAGGCACCTCCAGCCTGGTGGGGGCCAGCGGTTGAGCTGGTGGCGGGCCGGCTCATAGGGCAGGAAGCAGTGGCAGCCGTGTGCTTGCTCACCCCCCCAGCCGTTGCAGCTGCCAGTCGCCGCGGACGGTGGTAGTACGCGCGGGAGGCTGGGTCAACTGCTGCTGCTGCTGGTGGTGGTGCTGACTGAGAGGTGTGCTTGTGCAACGGAGGAGCACAGACACTGTGCACGTTTGCACGACGCTGCAGACAGCAGCGAGACGAGAAAAAAACGTTTCATCGCGCAAACCTCAACAAACAAACTTCAACAAATGCCACCCGCCGCATGCGCAGCGCGTGCCGTTTGCACCCCCTGAAGACGGGCGCGACCACATTGCTGAGGAGTGGGGAGGAGGCACGCGGTGCCGGCAGCGCAGCAGTGCCATGGGGCCATCCGTGGCTGCCTGGGCTTTGCTATTTAGCAGCGGCATCGCACGGGCGGCGGGCGCCTCCCGGCCCACAACTGCAAAGTATGCCTCCACCCGGGTGGCGCCCAGCTGCGGGGTGTGCACAGGGGAGACCGAGGAGGGCTGCTACGGCGTGCTCAAGACGGTGGTGCAGCTGATGCCCGCCAAGGACAGGATGGCCGCCATGGGCAACCTTCTCTCTGGCGTGAGCTGCTCTGGCTTGGCCGAGGACGCGTGCACCGCCGCCACCGATGCCGCTTTTGAGTCCTTGGGCTGGGACACGGTGGTATCTTCGTTGCGCAAGGACTGCGAGTCGGGGGCGGTGGTGCTCACCCGCCCCGCCGTGATGACGTTCGACTTCAGCTCTCTGCACGAGTCGACGTCCATCAAGGGCGCTCCCGCAGCCACCCGCAAGGCAATCAGCCAGGGCACCATTTCGCAGTGGCGGGGCGGCTGCACTGCATGTGCTCGCACTTCCCCTGGCGACAGCGATGGCGACGACCTGTGCGCGGAGCAGCTGCTGACCACCTTCGCGGGCCTGGACGACGAGGACAGGCTGTCCATCTACAAGGGGGTGTTCCCCACCCAGAGCTGCGACAGGATGGCGTCTGACGAGGCGGGGTGCCTGTCAATTTTCGACTCCAAGCTGGCTAGGGCCCCAGGCCTCGACCGCAAGGCCTTCGCATTCAAGGCCTGCTCCCAGGGGCTCGTGGGCACTGCCCAGCGCCCCCTGACCTCCGCCTTCCCCCGCAAAACCGTGCCGAACGTGCCTGTGCTGGTGGCGCAGTGCGCGGCGTGCTCCGAGGGGGAGACCGGCTCCTCGTGCACCTCTCGCCTGCACCAGGGGTTCGCCACCCTGGCCGACACGGACCGCCTGGGCGCCTACAAGTCTGGAGTGCTCAAGACGGGCACGGCGGAGCGGCTGTGCGCGGGGATGGACGAGTCCGCATGCGTCACGCGCCTGGACCGGCACCTCACCATGCTCAACGACCCCCGTGTGCGCAAGGCCGTGTCTGACGCCCCCGAGGACCGGGCCATCGACGCCACCCTCCTCACCGCGTGCGCCAACGGGCAGCTGCCGGAGAAGGCCCACGCGGCCGTGCGCCTGCAGGCCGCAAAGCTGCAGGGGGCGGCGGCTGCGGCGACCAAGGAGAGTAAGCAGCAGGCGGGCGCGGCGGCGGCGGCGGGAGTGGCGGCGGCGCAGCAGCGGCAGAAGGCGGCGGTGCCTGCGGCGGCGACGGAGGCGGCGGCGGGCCAGCAGCGCAAGCACACGTCCGGCGTGCAGGCGGCCGTGGATGACTGGAACGCGGCCAAAAAGCAGGCGGAGGCCGCCGCCACGGCTCGCAGCGCCGCTGTGCCCGCGGCCAAGGCGCAGAAGGCGGGCGGCAGCAGCAGCGGCGGCGGCAGTGCGCACCAGGGGGCTGTCGCTGCGGCTGTGAAGGGCGCGTCCGGCGGCAAGAGCGGCAAGACGACCAAGACTGCGGACACGACGTGCGACCTGTGCGCGGACGCGACGAACGGAGGCACCGTCAGCGACAAGCTGTGCCTGTCGGCGATGGACGCAGCCGTCACCGCGCTGGCGGATGGCCCCATGCTGGTGCTGCTGCAGTCTCTCTTCCCAGACGACTCCTCCCTGTGCTCAGCAGCCGATTCACAGTGCCTCACCGCCCTCCAGGCCCTCTACACGGCGCTCACCGACAAGACACGCCTGCACAGCCTGGAGACGGCCTGCGAGGCGGGCCTGCTTTCCGGCGCCAGCGCCACCGCCTCCGCCCTCCGCTCTCACACCACCACCACCAAGTACTCTGCCGCGGCGGCAGTGATGCGCGCGCAGGCGGCGGGGGCGCGCTCCCGTGCCGCCGCCGCCACCTCGCGCGCTCAGAACACGCGCTCGGCGCACCCGGGCGTCATGCCCAAGCCTGCCGACGCCGCCGCCACTGCTGGCGACCAGATGGGCGCCGCGGCGGCGAGCCAGCAGATGAGCTTTGCGGCGGCCCTGCCGCAGACAGGCCCCTTGTCTGGCGGTGCTTCCGTGCTGGCGTTTGGGGTGTCTGCGGCGGGTGCCATGTTGCTGGGGATGTTGGTGAGCGCGCTCATCAAGCGGCGCCGCACGCACGCGGCGACGGCCAAGCACTCCGCCGCCGCCTCCGACCAGTACCGCCTGGGCCCCATCCACGAGTACGCGGCGCTGGATGGGTGAAGGCGCACCCGTGGCGGCTGCGCCAGGGGTGGGATCTCTGGCAGTGGCGCTAGAGCCGCTGCCGGCGCAGGTTTAAGTGCGGTCCTGTGCGTGCGCTGCCACATGTGGTGGGCGCGGAGACATGTGGTGGGCGCGGCACACAGCGGCCGTGCAGCAACACCTGCTTGTTTCCCCCTCAACCCCCCTTCCTCCCCCCCTGTTTTGTGTTACTGGTGTGAGCGGGCGGGCGCAAGCACTTGCAGCAGCAGCGGCAGGTGCCGGCCATGCGCGGGGGCCAGCACTAGGCGGCCAGCGTCGCTCGCGCGCCCCTTAGCTTTAGGCCCCGCTGTTACTCTCCCTGCCGGCCGGCGGCTACTGCTGCTGCCGCTGCTGGCGTTGCAGCCGCCGCCACTGCGCTGGTAGTTTCTCCGTAGGTGGTAGGGTAGCCGCTCCGTAGGCTGTAGTCTTGTTGACGTGCTTAGTGGCGCGTCCGGTGCCAGCCAGTCTGGTGCGCCAACGATTTGTGTTTGTACGGCACGCGCACATGCTGTTTGTTGCGGGCAGCGGCTTGGCTGCATGGTTTTTCCTCGCGGTGTGGGTTGTTGGGACTTAGATGTTACCCAGTGCATGCGCTTGACACTGCGTGGGCGGACAAAACACTGTTTGCTGTTGCTGCTGCTGCTGCTGTGTTGAGTGAAGTGCATTATGTCTCAAAACCAGCTGCTCGTGTAAATCAGCTGTTATGTCGGTGTGCACCAGCGTGCACGCGTCATTGCAATTCCTGGTCACGCAACCGCGCCTGCTCTAGCTTATTCCTAGTGATGCTGTCACCGCGTTGCCTGCTACCCGCTGCTTGCTCCTGCCCAGCAGGCCCCTGCCCTCCCCCTCCGCTGTCGCTGCGACAATTGTCGCCACTGCCGCGCCCGCGATGTGTACCTGTAGGTGGCACTTGCTCTGTGCACGGTGCTACTTGCGGCACCGCACCCAGCTGCTTCAGCTGCGTTCGCAGCATCTCATTTTCTTCTCTCAACGCCGTCACCTCGCGCGCAAGTGCCAGGCACCGTTCACACACAGCGGCGCCGCCGCCTCCGCTGCCACTCCCTGCCCTGCCACTGTGCGATTCCGCCCCTGTGCTAACCTCCGCCTCTGGCTCCTCCACAAGTGCGTTGGAGGCACCGCCCAGGGCTCTGCCAGTGCCGACGCTGCCGCCCCCCCTCAAGGTGTGCAGCGTGGACAGTGAGTGACTGGGCGACACCGGCGCCGCTGGCGGTGCAGCCGCGGCCGATGACGCAGTTGAGAATGCGGCCTCAAAACTGCGGCGCACACTCTCGTTGGCGCTAGTCAGGGGCGGGCCCGTGTCTTGAATGGCGGGGCTGATGTGCAGCCGCACGCGCAGCGGGTTCACCAGCTGCGCCACCATTGCAGGCGTCATACTGTCCACATGGTGTGTGAACGAGTAGCTCAGCGGTAGGTCCGCCGGCTCGGTTTGTGCCTGGGGAGATAGGTTGGTTGGCTCCACTGTGTCAGTGGTGTATGTCTCGCCGTCGATCCAGTCGTACTCGCAGTAGGCCAGGCTGCACGCCATGGGGAGACCCCTGGCGCCCTTGATCTCAAACCTGTGAACCGCAAGAAGCGGCGGTGGGGTGCAGATACAGTGGCGGGTGTGTTGAAGTTGTCATGCAAGGCGGCGACACACTGGCGGCGCTGCTGCTGCATTGGGCACAGCGGTTGTACACTCAACTTCACCCACACATGCCCTCATGTCTCTATGACGTACTTGAAGTTCATGTCTCCATGACGTACCGGGGTACATGCAAACTTCAACTAGTGCTGCCGTGTGTCAACAAAGCATGCCGGTGTTGCGCATGTCAACTTGAAGACGCTACAGGCCACACACGCGGTGAGAGTGAGCGGCTACAACAAAGCGCAAGTGCTGGCCGCTGCTTCAATGCACAGCGCGCACTGGTCGCTTGCCTCACATGCACCACCGCACCTCAGCTCCAGCATTGGGTGCGGCTGACATAGCCCTGCTCAGCAGCATGAGCACCACTGAGTCACTGACCTGTAAGTCCACGGCTGGCCAATGAGGTCCTCTGGTGCGTCAACGTTGGGCAGGCCGTCCTCCAACTCAGTGCTGTCGGCGGGGTCAAACCCATCCTCCTGCAGGGGCGTCCAGCACACCTCCAGCTGCCCAATGGCGTTGTACGGCTCCTGCGCGTTTTTGATGGTCGCAAACCTGCGCTCACACACATGTGCAAACATGCACGCGCAAGGGCACCAAACCATCACACGCCGCAGGTGAATGCACAGCACACGTGAGCGCCGCAGTGGCAGCGGATTAGCAAGCTTGGACGCAGCGACCACTCTCAGCGCCGATCAGGCTAGAGATGTGAAGATGCTTTGTAATGGGTGCACGCCACAGCCGCAATGACAGCAGAGGAGCGGCTGGCACCAGCCCCCCTTCGCCCCTCAGACCGAGCACAGATATGCGGAGCTTGCGGTGCATGGCGACACGATCGGCATGGGCATCAAGTGGGCACGCGGCGCAGCAACACTGGCTGCCGGCGTGCCTAGCGCACCTGTCATCATCCTCCGTCTGCATGAGGTACAGAACGGGCTCCGTGAACAGCGCGGCCGTGCCCAGGTGGTATGTCACGTGGAAGAGCAGCCGCAGGGGGTCGTGCTCCTGGGGGACCACGTACTTCCGCCGGCACTCAATGGCCGCGCGCATGTGGGCCACCTCGTCCTTGAGTATGCTGTAGCGGCGCAGAAACTCGGCGGCGGCGAGGTAGCTGGTGGCGCCGCCGTCCTCGCGCGCGTCCTTGACTTCTACATTCACCTGCAGGCCAAAGGCGTCGTCCTGGTGCGGCCAGGGTATAAGCAGGCAGGCAGGTGCGCAATGTGCGTCAAGGGCGGCCAGGGGTGTGGGGCGTGCATGCTCGGGGGGGGGCGGGGCGGAGTTTCGGTGGCGGGGGGGGCAGTGCGAGGTGTGTATGGCAGTGGGAAAGTGGTTGTGCTGGAGTGGGAACTCACCTGTGGCCTGGTGATGCCCAGGTCGAATTGAATGCTCTCCCTGCAGAAGAGCATGTTGCATATCGTGCGCATCTCTGACATGACTGGCAGCAGAGACTGGGGAAGGCAGGGAGCAGGTAGCGAGCAGACAGAGGTTTGCAACAGTGGTAGGGACATGCACATCAGTGGCTGCTTATGCCAGCGAGCTGTGTCATCATGTGCGCACTATCCATGATTGCCCAGGTATCACTATTTGTTGTGGCAGCAACAGTAAGCGTGTGCACGTGCCCCTGTCAGTGCGCTCCACAGCTGCAGCAAGGCGGCCTCCCCTTACAGCCACCTAGTGGTACACACAACAGCCGCAGCATGAAGGTGCCATGCCACATGCGGACATGACCGTGCGCGCACATTGCACGCAATGCACCAGCGATCGTGGCAGCAGAAGATTTATAAAGACAGTGCCGCACCTGTATGTCTGCGTCCGCGATGAGCAGCATCTGCTTGAAGCGGTCATCGTTAGGGCTGGGCATGCCCTGCTTTAGCTGCTCATTCCGCTGAACCGCAACCTGTCATCTCACACGCAGGCGGCAACACCCAGTTTGCAGCAGCCCGCGGTGTGTGAGATCGAGATTGAGTACACACCAGGCAACCAGAACACATGGCATGCACGTACGGCACAAAACACGTAGCCAAAGCTGGCGCCACAGCATTCAACACCACACATCCGGCATGCCCGCGTTGCTGCTGCCAGCTTGGCGTGCATGTGCGGTGCGCTGCTGCGTAATGAGCCAGCGGCAGGCCCTTCAGCCACACAGCCCCCGCCTCGCTACCGCCGCACTTGCGCACAACGCGCGCACCTGCATCTGCATCTGCATGAGCTGTGCCTCCAGCGCAGACGACTCGGCGGACTTGCGCCGCCCCGACCCTCCACTGCTCAGCGCCTTCTGGTACTCAGCCACCGCCGCCTCTGCTGTTGAGCTGGGCGCTGCAGCCGCCTCGGGGGTATCCCTTGGGTCGCAGGGGTGCCTGAAGAGCAGCAGCTCGCCGCCAATGACTATGCGGTCATATGGGGCCAGGGACACCTGCTGTGCCTTTTTGAGCTTGACGCCGTTGTGAAAGGTCTCGCCCTTGCCCGCAACCAGCACCACGGTGCCTGCAGTGTGGTGTGGGGGCAGGCGTGTAGGGGGGGGGGGGGGCATTGTGGTTTGGCGGGGGGGTACATGGGGGGGGGGGGGGGGGGGGGGGGGGGGGGGGGGGGGGGGGGGGGGGGGGGATGGTGGTTTGGAGAGGGTGTACATGTGGAGGTGTTGGAGTGGCCAGCAGGCATGACCTTGAAGCACTGGCGCACAATGCTATGTGCTGCAGCAGAAGTGTACCTTGCCACAAGCGTGCCAAACAGGGGGGAAAGCAGCAGCAAGAGGCATGCCGCCAAACGCCGCCACGACAGCCAAGTTGCGCGCTGCAAGGGGGCACACTGAACTTGCCTGGCACGGCATCCGCCCCATCGTCCTGCATGTCCATGAGCACCTCGCAGTGTTTGCGCACCACGCTCAGAGACAGGGGCTGCATGGCACACGGGCACACATGGCATGCAAACAAAGATGAGACACAAGGTCAGTAATTGTGTGTGGCACAAAGTCCATGGCGGCTGCAGTGTCTGTCCTGCTGCAATGTGACACACTGGATTTCGAGTGCGTTTGCAACCCAAACCAGCAGCCCTTTCGCCAACACTGGCATCCAGATGCAGCACTGCCTATGCAGATGGGTAGTAGACCCCACAACAGGGGCAGCACTGCCCCCCAGCACCACGCACCTGCAGATCTCCCTTGGGGCCAAACACCGTCACCGGCTTCTTGAGCACGTACAGGAACCTCCGTGACTTGAAGGGGTCCTCATCAAGGTTAATGAAGTGTGGCAGCGCGGTCTTGTCCCCCTCCAGCTGCGCCAGCGATATGCCGCGCCGCCTGAACTCCTCCATCTGCCAGTAGCCCTCTAGCGCGCCTCCCTCCTCCCCCCCACCCCCGCCGCCGCCGCCGCCACCGCCGCCGCTGCCAATGCCAAAGCGCGTGGTGGGGCGCTGGGGCGTGGCGGAGGAGGCACACAACACGTCCTGCAGCTGCTTCTGCTTGGCCAGCAGCATCTCTTGCAGCTGCTCCACCTGCACCTGGGCGGCTGCGGCGGCTGCTTTGGCGGCCGCTGCGTCTGCAACCGTCTGGCGGGGGCGGGGGCTCTGCGGCTGCTGGGGCTGCTGCTGCTCCTGTGCCTGCGGCTGTGCTGCCTGCTGCGGTTGAAGACGTTGGCCAGAGTGCACACAGAGAGTGTACATGTACAGGTGAGCACACGAGACAGGCAGTGGGGTCACCGTTCCCAATGCAGCAGCAGCAGGCACGCAATGACAGGGTCGTACCAGCAGCAACGCCGTCAATGGGGTAACCAGCTGCAAAGTTGTTGACACCAACTTCAAGTGCAAGTTGATGTTGGTGACTGACCTGCGATGCCATGAGCTGCGCGACCAGTGTCTTCATCTGGTCCAGCTCCTGCATGAGTCGCCGCTCCGCAGGGCTGGCAGCAGCAATGGTGGCCTTCTTTGGTGCTAGCTGCACCACGCTGGCGTTCTGCGGCAGTGCAGAGCAGTTCCGGGCACACAAGCAGCACCACATCTGTTATGCGCCAATACACGCGTTCTCAGACAAACTCGTAAGGCTGTGTTACAGCGGCAGCGTACGTACATGCGTGCGCCTGTGCACTCACACGACAACATGGGATCGACACGCGCGAACAGGTGAGGCACTTCTCAAGTACTACTAGTAGTACTACATAGTGGCAGATGCGTGACGTCACTGGAGCTACCCTACCAGGCTACTTGACAGTGTGTGGGCGTGCAATGGCAGCCGTTACGCACCAAATAGTGTATGTATGGTTGCCAAGCACGGCTTGCTGGTTACGCGCGCTTCAGATACTGTGCACATGGGATGAATTCAATTCACCATGCACGCAATTGCTGCTCAGCACTGGACAAGTCTGGCCTCAAATGCAGTGCCGAAGCCCACACACGCCGCACTCACCGTTGCAAAGCCCAGTGTGCTGAAGGTGTAGCGGTGGTACTCCACTTCCGGCCGGATGGCACAGAACAGGTATGTTTTAGCCTGCAGCATGGTGTCTTTGAGGTACTTGCAGAGGAAGTACGAGTTGCAGCCGGGTATGGATGCCCCCGGCTTGAGCTGCTTCTTCTTGCTGGCCTCGGCCATTTTCATAAAGAACTGACAGACAAGCCAACAGGAAGGAGGGTGCATGGTGATGAGCAGTTGCTGTACCGTTAGTTCTCATTCATGCCTGATGCTGGTGCGGAGGCAGCTGGCACCACTTTGTGGTTCTTAGCTGCATCAATTGTAGCACAAAATGTCGGCACTGCTGCCGTAGACACAACTCTTCCACATGCGCCTTGTCGTGGTCATTCTGAGTCCAATTCCGACATCAATATCGGCTACTGTTTTTCCTATTTTTTCCACGCGTGGTCAGTGTACACCCGTGATCACCTGTTGAACAGACAGGTGCTGCCAAGTCAGGCACGCATCTTGGTGAAAAAATGCAGGTCCATCGGCTATGACTGCCTACCGCATGGAACCACAATGAATGCCTTCGCTTGGCAAACATGCGTTGAAGTTATAACATAATGGCACTGGTGGCGCTGACGAACCTGCGCCATTTCGCTCAGGGACAGGTTGATCTTTTTCCCTTGCTCTTGCAGCTCTTTTGTCTTCTTGAGATCTGTGGTGGGGCCCTTGTAGGCATACTCCACCTCGCCCGTCTCATACACCTGCAGCAGCACCAACAAACACACACGTACTCCGATTTATATATCTGCCGCAGTACGCACCTACAGTTGCCGCAAACACAGCGGCAGCCCTCAACTGCCATGAAACGTACTACAGAGGAAGTCATGTGGTTGCCACCTTTTTTTGTCAAGAGAGAGCACACGGCCAAGTGTTGTGCAGTTTTTGTAGCACTACGTCAAGGAACCTACCAAACATTGGATTAGGAGACACAAGTTGACGCCTAACACGCAGCTCCCATGGCCACTCTTGGCCGCTCCGCACGCAATGCACAGCGCACATGCACATGAATTCATTACATGCACATGAATTCATTCACGCATCCGCAGCGCATGTCTCCACCCACCTTTTTCTCATACTGTGCGTGCACAATGTCTGCGGCTGGCTCCGTGCCCGCCAGGTCACACACGTACACGCGCGAGCGCTGCTTCATCCCGGGAGCGTCCGGGTGCGGCATCTCCACCTCCAGGGTCATGATGCAGTGACCGCGCGTGGACTGCGGACGGCACAGCACACATGTATTCAGCATTATCCATAAGGTTTATGGCATATTGATGACACATTTTGTGTTGTTGGCAAGCCAGCGTGCTGAGCAGCAAGCGTGCTCAGCAGCCAGGCATGTCGTGTGGCAAGCGACATGCTGGTCTGGTCGGGCATAAACATACACGGCAGGTGCTCGTGGCGTGTGTGCATGCCGGCACCACAACCGTGAGGCGCTGCAAAAAACTGCCGGTTGCTTGCCAACTAGCAGCGCGACAACAGCAACGCGGATTACACCGAAGCAACCAGTCACAGCCTCGTGGCACACTTGTCAAGGGGAGCATGTGCTGGGTAGGGTGCCTGTGATCGGTAGTGAGCTCAGCATTGGGGTTTACCAAGTATTGATCAAAGATCAATGACACTTGTCAACTTCAGTCCCCGCTGTGCACATGGTTCAATGATGCATAATAAAGGTGGGGCTGCTTACCTGGTGGTTGAACTGTGTGGGTGCAATGGCTTTTCGCGCGTTGGCTGACGCAAATGTGCTCCTCAGTTCGTCCCAGCTGCCAAGTAGTGCCCATGTGCAGCAACAGTGGACACACAATGCATCGCAGCAAAGGGAGCAACATGGCGCGGCATTTACAAGCTGCAAGACACTAGCTGCTGACCTGCTAGTCGTGCCACCAAAAAGGGTGTGTCTCAATCACACTGCCCACCCACTCAGCAATACCATCGCATTAGCCCAATGTTGGCGACGCACGGCATTGCTTGTCCGGCATCAGAGGCTAAACACCTGCAACGTGGTGGCTATTGCTGGGCTACACACCCAGACAGGCACAGGACACCAGCGCCTACTACAGCATAGCTAGGTGGGCACGTTGCATTTTCCTACACCAAGTAAGCTAATGCCGCGCAACTTGGGCTGAGCACTGTTGCCACCAGTCACCTGTTGAGCACAATGCTGCGCGCCCACTCCACGTCCACAAAGCCATCGCCATCCTTCTTCATTCCGCTCTTGTAGTGCCCCTCCCTGCCGGTTGTGCTCAGCAGGTCCCGCACCACATCCACCACGTTCTGAAAATACTTCATGGACACCTTCCAGCCTGCACCGACCAAGAAAGCACATGGGGGAAGCCAGCTGCAATTTAGGAGGGGAAATCATGCGTTGCTGCCTGCTGCGGCACGCGTGCTGCATGGCGCACACAGACTATGCTAAATGCCGCCGCACCATCGAAGAGCATCCTCTTTGTGTTTCATGCACCGCCACTTGGGCAACACAACGCTGTTACGACGGCAAACTTGGCAGGTGCGGGGGGGTGCAAGGCACCAGGGCCACCACTGACCGTCCTTTTTTTCCTTGAAGATGTCGTATGCCAGGCGGGGGAAGATGCCCCACAGGGGGTGTGGGCTTGCGTGTTTGTACCAGGCCTCCGGCAGGTCAGGCGCGTCCGGACCAAAAACGGTGAATGTTTTTCCGCTGCCCGACAGGCCGTAGGCAAACAGCACCACGGGGTTGCCAGAGAGAAGGTCGCTCTTGATGGATTGCCCTACCGTGCTGTACACAAAGTCCTGCAAGTGAAAACAAGCAACACAAGTGCCGCACAGTCATAGTGTTGTGGTTAGTGCTGTAGGTGGTGGCGCCAATGCGCTAACCGCCACATGCAGGGTGACGGGTGCAACTCATCTGTGCAGCTAGCGTGGTGAGAGTGCCACCGCATGGCGCCCAGGCTGCAGTTTTTCAGTTTGCAAACACAGTAACGTCTCACAAGTACAGATGCAGTAGCAGCGGTATACACTGTTGCAGGCGCAAGCACTGCTTGCATTTCCACGATTCCCGCCCGCCAACAGTAGCAAGCGCGGAACAGGATGCAAATTGAGTGCACGCGGAGTTGGTGCCACTGTCAATAGCGACTGTTGTGCAGCCGAACTTCTTCTGCGAAACGCTTCAAGGGCTTCCGCATGCCGTTATCGTTCCCCCCCTCGCTCGTCAGCTTAGCGGCGTGCAACTTGCTGCTGCTCTGCAGCAAATGCTGCATTATGTTGCTGCACAGCAGGCACGCATTGCTTCGCCGCCAACAGCGTGCGCGCAGTGCTGTCCTTGCCTGGTCAACGAGTTTCATGCTGTCTGCCTCCTCTCGATTGGATTGGCAGAGCCTGGGGTAGCCATTTGCCGACCACCACGCATAGCTGAAGGAGAAATGCGTGCTGGTGTAGGTGCTGTTGAGCAGCGTCACCGCACCGCCATCGCTCTCCTGCTCCAGCTTCACTCCTAGCTTGTCGGCTTTGCTGAAGGGGCGGCAGCGCACCGCCACCTTGATGCCTATGTCCCCCATGCCTGCTGGTGGTGCCGTTGCCTCCTAGATACGCCAGACCAGGCGCTGCAAGGGGCACGCACCCTCACATCGCGCTGTGCGCGCCGTACCTCTGCTTGCCGGCATGGCTGAATGACAGATGACAGTTTGAAAAGAAACGGAAAATGCCCGGTTCGTCAAGGGGCACAGCACACGTCATTGGTGCGATGCGATGGCGGGCGAGGTGGGCTGCGCAGCGGCGACATGGACGCACACCAAGGCGCACCAGCCGCTGGTGCCATGGCATGGCTGCCAACATCAGGCACCAGCTGAGCAGGTACTCACAGCAGGGAAGTACTGAGTGAACTCACCACGATCAACAGACAGTGCTGAGCAGCACAGCAGCAGCAGCAGCAGCAGCAGCTTCCTAGGATCCTTGTGTACATCGATGATATCAGCACCTTGATAGTTGTGGCCTACACATGGTGTTCGTGACTGCAGCTGCAGCAGCAGCACACCAGCACACGCCAACAATGCACACCATGCATCAGCTCCACGGTGCCGCGTCACTGTAGTACCACAAAAGCTGCAGCCACTGCCGCAGCTCCGGCAACTCCTGCTTTGTGAACATGCCACAGGAGGCATGCAACCCGCAAAACCAATGTGATCAAGTGCGTGCCCGCCAGTTACACAGCGCACCAACAACATGCTGTTTTCCATCCCTAGCGCGCCTTCTCTGCACCCCGCCCCTGCCATGCCCCCCAACCGCCAAAGCCCAACAAAAACCAGGCTCTGCTTGTGAGAGCGGCAGCTGTGGTGGGCACACCCGAAACAGGCACACCGCACAGGACCTAAGTGGCGCTGTGCTTGGTAGATAGGCATGCCTAGTAGCTCCTGCCCCAGAGCACCCAGCATGTCGCGGGCTTGCCGGACACAAAGCAGGGGGTCCCCTCAGGCAGAGGGGGCTGCTCCAGGGGGATGCAGAGTGTCTTGGCAGCAACGCTGGTGGACGTGCGCGCATCCTGCGCACAGCATGCAACACACAACAGGTGTGTCACAGGGTGAGTCGGGTGTTGTCCATAGGGCAGGTCACAGAGGACTGGGTGTTGCCAACTGCCCTGCTGTTCCTAATTGTGGGAGCATGTGAAGGAAAGCAGCAGAGTACACCCATACCGCCACCCCCTTGCTATTTTAACCAGTTTGGTACTGGTGTAAGCCGCTGGTAAGTGCGGGCCGCATGCCCTTTACCAGCACTTGTTACCAGCACACCAGCGCCACCAGGAAACTGCTGCTGCTGAGCGGTGCACACGCACAGACACCAACCTCTGCGCCGCCGTGCAGTGCCTCCTCCCTGCTCATGACCTTGACCTTCTCCTCCCACTCATCCTCGTTGCAGAAGGGCGTCAGAACAATGTCGTTCTTGTTGAGCGCGGGCACAAAGTCCTCCCACTTGGTGACGCGGCTGTAGTGCTCGTCGCGGTCCGCCTTTGCCTTGGCAAACAGGTTGTTCTGCAGGCACATCATACACGAGTGGCAACATGCCAGGCTTCCTTTTGAGTACGCAGTGCTGAGCATTGCCAGCTTGTTCGCTGGCAACAGCATGTCTGGTCATCCTTTTTCTGGTCACACGCGCACCGAGTGCAAAGGGCTTTCCGCGCCCTAAGCGGAGATTAGTAGAAGTACATGAACGTACACTACGTAGGCAACATGGGGACACACGGCGGCACTGTCAGGCAGCCGCCGCTGCGGTGCTGGGGACAGAGACAGTCGCATGCAATCATGCCGCGCCGCTCAGGCCAGCTGCAGTGGCGTTATGTGCGCATGCAACCGTGGGAACAGGTGTTATGTGCGCATGCAACCGTGGGAACAGGTGTCCCCAGCGCAGACAACCAGGCGAGAGACAGGGTATCTCGCCTTGTGGTTGGATAGACAGCCAGCACCTCTGGCAACGGCACAGCCCAAAAGGCATTTCGCAGCTGGTGATGCTCGCAGCAGCAGCCATACCGGCAGCAAGCGGCGCTGGCGCCACACACACACAGCCCTGGGCGGTCACTTGCATACCTGAATTTCGTCCAGAAGCGCCACAACGGTGGCCTGCAGGCCCGTCATCTCCGCCTCCACCTTTGCGCCCGTGTCGCGCCTTACCAGCACCACCTTGCGCGCCTCAAAGTCGCGGGGGCCCACCTCCAGGCGGATGGGCACACCCTTCTGCTCCCAGTGGTTGTACTTCCACCCCGCCGTGTAGTTGTCGCGCGCATCAAACTTGACGCGCACGCCTCCAGCCTTCAGGTCTGCCACAATCTGTGGTGGGTGGGTGGTTGCGTGGTGCGGGCGGTTTTGTGTGTGTTGGGGGGGTTGAGCGGTGTGTGGGGCCTTGGCATGAGGCAGCAGCAGTGCAGTGGAGGCTACAGCTGCGGTGGCTTCGTGTCATTTGGCGTTCATGCGCGCTCAGGGGGGCAAGCAGCATGCATGGCCTTGGGCATGAGGCAGCAGCATGTTGATGGCGGCAGTGGCGGAGGCTAGAGCTGCCATGACGTCGTGTCATGTGGCATTTGTACCCGCTGCGGCAAGTGTGGCACAGTTCTGTTGGTGTGTACCGCAAAGGGCTGCTTGCTCGGGGACTGTAGCTGGCACAGCGCTGCTCTCAAGGTGAAATGCTGAATGGAAGGGATGATGTGGGTGCTCGGCTGGTGGGGTGCACAAGCTTGGACCAAACGCATTGGCAAAGGTGCGTGAAGCACTCACGTCGTTGATGTAGCCGCTGACATCCTGAAGCGTGAACTTCTTGGTCACCACGGGCACAATCACCACCTATGCAGGCGCAGTCAGCACCATCAGGCAGCACAGCAACAGCAGCAGCACAAAGGTCAGCATGGCTGACAGCCTTTGAGGGCATACTTCAGTAATACCTACCACACAGTAACAGTACTTGCCAGTGTGTTGCTGGTGACACTACAAGAGGCTTACTGCGCCCAATGCATGTACCGGTATCACACAAGTGAGCCACATAAACATGCTAAGCCTTAAGGCAGCCACATACAGCCTTCCACATTACACCTATTACAGCATACTCCGAAAAGGCGAGTCATCTGTACACAGATGATTGAACAGGTGTGTTGCAACAGGCAGTAACGTAGCTTTTTTTTAAATTGTACCTGCAGAGGCGCCACCCTGGGAGGCAGCACCAGTCCCTGGTCGTCACCGTGGCACATGACACACACGCCAATGCTGCGTGTGGTGATGCCCCAGCTGCAACACACAAGCAGACACCGCAAAAGCAGCAGCACAAAGGCACAGGACAGCATCGGCAATGGTGAGCGTGGCAGCCATACTTGGTATGGCTCTCATACACACTCCTGTGGTGCCGCGTTCGATGGTAGACGTTCCAGAAAGGCATGACATTTTGTGCACACGTGATGGATTGATTGCATACAGTTTTAGGCAGCTCAAACGGTGCATTTCATCGCAGTGGCAGCCGCCTGGTGATGACCACAAGTAAGTGCCAGTTCCGCATGCTGCACGCACACACGGGCACACACACACGGGCACACACACAGAAAAGCTGACACATAGCACAAGCAGCGTTACATTCGGCAATTGCAAGCGCAGCGCAACGCAATCAATGTTGGCGCATGCATGCTGACCTGGTCTGCCACGGAATGTTGTTGCTGGTGCCATCTGCGCCCTCGAACCTGATGTTGAACATCTTGCCGAAGTTCTGCCCCAGGTTGTGGCTGCGCAACACAGCACACACACAGCGCAAGGGGAAAGTGCACAGTGGTTGGTTGGCGCCAATACCAATGCAGTCATCGCTGTAGATCCCATAGTTGCGTGTATAAACCATCAGCACAGGGCAGCAAACCATGTTCAGCGGCAGCGCTACTGCAACCACCATTGCAAACATCCCCAAGTAATGCCACACCATGCCACCACGCGCTGACCTTGTTGCGCCCTGAATGGCTCGCCCGCTGCCAGTGATGTAGGCCTCCACGGTGGTAGTCTTGTGCCCGCCAGCAAACTTCTCCAGCTGTGAAGGAAGCAATGCATTGCAGCAGCAGTAGGGCACACAGCCAGCGCACACTAAATCTGTCTGCACCTCCTAGCAATATGACATGGCTATACAGTTAGTAATCCTCTTGGCACATAAGACTGCTTAGTTAACCGAACTGGTTAGCTCTGAATGGAGTTTTTGGCGTGCATGTGTGTCCGACCAGCAGGCCCCGCCCCGGCAAGTCAACAAAAGCACTCCTCCTGGTTCTTCAGGCAGCAAGAAAGTGCTCACAGCACCCGCTCATGCTGCCACCTTCCGCGACAGCAGCGGCCGTCCCGTCACCTTGGTGGCTTGCTGGCAGCTCACGGTCCAGCAGTTGAACTCACAACAACTATCTGAGGTGAGATCCTGTGGTGTGATGCCGCAGTGCCATAGCTCAGGCTTTAACCACTAGTGAGCTAGCTGGTACCGGCAGGCGCATGCGCACTGCCGTGAGAGAATGCATAAAATGGCACAAGGCGCAGGAGCGGCACCATTGTGCAGCACTTACGCAGATAAGGCCAGCAGCAGCCTGAGTGCTGGCATCAGCGTGTTGCTCAGGCTGCTGCTGGCCATATCACCGAGGCTCTGCACAATGCCACAGCTGTTTTCGGTGCCGCTGCTGCCGCTACGCTTTGTGCTATCCGGTGGCAGCACGTGCCTGCCTGTCACGGGCCAGCGCGCTAGTGGCTACAGCCTCAGCCATGACACTGCAGTGACACACGCTGCATGATTCCACCTCAGACGGTGTGTCTGAGTTACAACATCTGGCCCGTCAGCTGGCGGTGAGCCACACTGGTGGTGTGACGGCTACACCTGTCGTGGAGGGTGGCAGCGCGAGCGGGCAAGCACTTGCATGTTGCCTCAAGCACCAAGTGCAATCGTTCATGCCAATAGCAGGTGGCATGGCACAGCAAGCGCCCAGCAATGCATCAGCTACTACTATTCCTGCTACCTACACGTCTTTGGCAGCCATGAGCAAACACAGGTGGTACTGCAAGGTGTGTTGGCAGGATGGCTGAGCACGTTGCCATCAAGCACACGACTCTGTTGGCATGTGGCCGCGCCCATACACCAGTTGCAAGCGCAGTGCAGCACCGCCACCCCGTCCACCGCCCCGTGCCCCTCCCACAACGAACACCAAAACCATGCTCTGGCAACCAAAACACAAAACGCGCAGCAGCAGCAACAGCGCCCAGCAGCAGCCATGGCTCCGCCGCAGCAGCAACAGCAGCAGCGACAGCACAGGCGCGCCTACCTCCGTCTTGGTGCCCTTGATGACGGGCACAGCCAGCAGCTCCTCATACACCCTCTTGTACAGCTCCAGTATGGTGAACACCATCTCCTCCGCCTCCTCAAAGCCCGCGTGCGCCGTGTGCCCCTCCTGCCACAGGAACTCCCGTGAGCGCAGGAACGGCGTGGGGTCCTTGAACTCCCAGCGCACCACGTTGCTCCACTGGTTCAGGCACAGCGGCAGGTCGCGGTGGGAGCGGATCCAGCGCGCAAAGGCAGGGTACATGATGGTCTCGGAGGTGGGCCTTACGGCAATGGGCTCCTGCAGGTCGCTGTCCCCGCTCCTGGTGACCCACGCCACCTCGGGCGCAAAGCCCTCCACATGGTCCTTCTCTGCATTGAGGGCCTGGCGGGCGGGGGGGGGAGGGGGGGAGGGGGGCAGTAGGACACATTGGGCACACGGGAGGCCAGTGAAGTCACATAGAGTAAGTACTGCGGCGTAGGCGCACAGCTGCGTGGCGTTGTGTTGCATCAGAACAGGTGTGGTGTGCGCCAGCGTTGTACGTGGGGCCAGTGGCAACTGCAATGCGTGCATGTGCCACACCATGTGGTGCTGAAAATTCGGCAGCGGAACACGGGCATTCACGTGTGGAGTGCGAGGTCTTTTGTGCTGTGCAACCGCTGCGCACCTTCTCCGAGACGAAGAGAGGGAAGTACGAGTTGGAGACGCCAACCTGGCCATCAGAGGGGCAAGGGTACATGCACGGCAGGGAGCAGCACACACATGGTGTTAGGCTGTGAGAGCCAGAGCGACGACACACCAGTCACAGCATGACCAACCCTGCACCCTTGGCATGTTCAGTGCACTGTGTCACTTGCACACATGCAGGTGCCCAAGCCCACACACACAACTCAGTCAGAGGTGTCACATGTGATTCAATACAGCACGGATGTAAGAACCAATGGGAACACAGGGCGGGCTCTGTCGCCATACAGTAGCCGTACACCGCACTGTTGAGGCAGCCACCAGTGTGGCAACGCTAGTGCACACAAAGGCCTTTGTGCTCCTTTCTGTAGCCCCAAACACTCTATGTGACACACACATGGCGGCGGCACCTACTAGTAAGCTCCAATATGACATGGGACAGCAGCGGGCAGCTCCCACCTCCTTGATCTTGTCGTCGAACCAGCGCTGGATGTGCTCCCAGATCTCAAAGGCCCATGGGCGCAGGATGTAGCAGCCGCTGATGTCATAGTAGTCGATCATCTCGCTGTAGGTGATGACCTGCTGGTACCATCCCGCAAAGTCATCCTTTTTCGACCTGTCAATGGCCAGGAGCGTCTCCTTCTTCATGTCCTTCTTTCCACTGTCGGCCGCGCGCTCGTGCTGCAGCCACCAGGCAGCAGCCAGGCAGACACACGCAGAATGGTGACAGTTTCACATCAGCGTGTTCAAACTAGAGCAAGGTACTGTACCAAGTGAGGTGGCGATGCAGCAACTGCCCGCAGGTCCTGTGGGTACAAGTTGCCATGCTTGTGATGAACGGAGAACGGAAAGCAAGGCACCTATGCCTGGCATCTGTCTGTGCAAGCTCCGCCCACGAGGCGAATTTGACACCAATGGCTACCCCGCGCGCGTTACAATTCCAACTCTACATACTTCTGAAGTACTTCCATAGAGCATACTTTATATAAACTCACGTACATCCTTCAGAAGTATACAAAAAGCATGGACACACACTTACAGTATGATATACCCAAGCGCTCTGCTGGCGGGCAGCACAAGCACTTAAAAAAATTCCGTCAAGCACCACATACTGTACAACCCTCCTGCCCCCCCCCACACACAAGCATCCACATTGCGCCCAATCAGCCGGGCTGCCCTCCCACCTTGACCCTGTCCATGCCCCCCTTGGCAGGCTTCTGCTTGCCGCCCCCAGCCTTGGCAGCACCTCCTCCCGCCGCCTTGGCAGCGCCCGCGCCCGCCGCCGCCCTCGCCGTGCCGCCGCCGCCAGACGCCGCAGCCGCGGAGACAAAGTTCAGTATGGTGGGCTCATGCCCGCAGGCTTTTGCGTAGGCCAACAAGTCCTTGGCGGTGACGGCGGTGGTGCGGTCGTTGCGCAGGGGGTGTGAGTTGATGATGTCCGCCTGTGTTGCATGCGGCCGAGCCGTTGTCAGCGGGCGGGCGGCCATGGCGGTGTCAGGGGGCAGCAGCAAAGGTGGTGGAAAGGCAGCACAGCACCGCACACAGCAGCACCCCAAGTTGGCGCTCCACGGTCGACGTGTTGTAGCCGTGGGCAAGGGCTTGCAAATGCTGGCACACACATCACCCCCCACACATCAGTGCAGCCAGCAACTTCAGCACAGTCATATTTATGTGCACACAGGTGCCATTGCTCCTCCCCTAGGGGTCCCACGTGGGCATAGCAGGTGAGACACATGGTAAGGGCTTTTTTTAAGGGTTTGTTGACTTACATCCGCCAGCTTCTTGTCGATGACAAAGGTGGCCTGGTTTTCCCCATCGTTCACCAGCGCCAGCGGGCCCACAGAGCCTGCACGCACAAGACCGAAACAGCACACATGGCTTCAACTGTATGTACAGTGGGACACACCACAATGTGTAGTGCATAGGCTGCACAACGCGTGGGACATCAGCAAGCGCCCAGGTGGACGGGCGCAATGCAGTGCTGGTAGACTTTTAGACGCTGCCACGCCACCTGTGGTGCATCATGTGGATGGATACATAAAATGACCGCTAGATGGTTGCCCTGACAAAAAAATGGGCGCTACACGGCCCACACAGGTGTGTCCAAGTGCAAAGGTTAAGCATACCTTGCTTGACACCCAGTATTGAGTTGAGCGTCTCCTCGTCCGCAAAGCGCAGGTTGGCGCTGGCGGGCAGGTTCAGCAGCTGCAGCCCCACCGATTATCACAGCGCCGCCAGCACCAAAAGCATGGCGGCAACAGCAGCACAACAAGGGACACGGTTGGCAAACAAGGTGCTGGGCATGGGGCGGTGGAACATGCAATGTCGGGCATAAGCAGTGGCCCACTCGCAGTTGGCAAGTTGAGTGTGGCAGTTGTCTCATGCTCAGTTGTGGCTTATCCCAACTTCAACCGCGACTTCAATTGCGTCCATGCTCAGCCAATAAACACATTGTTCGCCTCGATGTCAACACCACCACAGGCCACAGGCCACAGGCCACAGCGCAGCAGCCAGCAGCCAGCAGCCAGGACGTGTAGGTACAAGTATGTGAGCGCATGTGGGGGCACTACATGCTGGTGCCGCACACACACATGGTGTGCACAGCATGGTATTGTAAGCGACAAGCAGCGAGAAGCGGTTGTGCAGGGGAGTTCACACACCGAAGCCACCGTCTTCATGTCTGTGGGGCTGTCATGCGCCGCAGTCACCAGGAAGACGCCGTGCTGCAACAGCACACCAGCATAAACACAGTTGCATTGGCAAACACAGGCATGGCAGGGTACAGGTGAGCTGCACTGGCAGCGGGCGGCGGCACAGCACACAACCAGAATGCCACGCTCATGCCAATGGCCGTGCTTTGCTTGCTGCAGTGCCTCAGCGGGAGACATGCCAAGTGTTCGCACCAAGCATCAGTTGACTGGTGCTCAAAAGTGCCAGCGCTGGGGTGGTGGTTAGGCACAGACCTTCTTGTCCCTGAGGAAGAGGTTCTTGGTCTTTGCCCCAGGCAGTGACCCGATCTCCACCATCTGCTCCTCCACAGTCATGGCTGGCGCGTGAGCGTACGTCACATTGGAGATGCCAAGCTCGTTGAGCTGGAACGAGCAGCAGCAGTAGGAGCAGCAGCAGCACCACCACCACCACCAGCAGCAGCAGCAGCAGCAGCAGGAGCAGTGCATCTGCAGGTTGGTGGCGCCCAGTGAAACAATTTGTCTGCAGGTACAGTGTGTGTGCACTGGAAGATGTGAGCGCACTGACACTTCCATGCTGAGCTCTGTTGCATGCCCAGTGTTACTAACGCCAATTCTGAACTGTAATCCTTCAGCTGGGAGCGACAGTCACATACACCTGTTTTCATTGGCTGCAGGAGCACGTGTATTCAGGAAAGCACTAATACGCCACCACCCAACAGATGCACAGCGGGTAGCGAGTAACATGTAAGCGCAAATAGCTGTGTGCCTCGACCAATGTCGCCAACCCGGATGTGACTGTTGTGCCAACGTGACACTCACCAAAAATACATAGTCAAACCGCACCTACTTGAAACGTGCTGCTGGTCACAGGACACCTACATGTACATCCATGCCTTGCAAGTTGTGGCACGCCCATGCAGACAGGCACTAACACACAGCTTCGACAAAAGCAACAAAGGCTGCTATACAGCACTGCTCAAAGCTCGCGGCATGCCATTCGGCACTATGTTATGTGGAAACATACAAAAATTTGCAAAAGCCACACTATGCACAAGCCTGTGATACTGCCGAAAGATGCACGCGCGCACGCCCACTGGCTATTGTGCCACACATTGTTGCCACACACATGGTTGCCACGGCCAAACTGTCAGTACTGCATGTGGCCATGAAAATCTTGCACGATGAGCATGCTTTGCTGTAATAAGTTTATACATGCAAGAAGAATTGAAAGAATAGCCAGAACCTGCCATTGCATTGCCGGGTACCTCCAACTTCAATGCGTTTCAGGCAGAGTTGCCAAGGCGGCTACTGGCACCAATTGTGTGGGCAGTTTCAAGTCCAACAATACTCCCACAGCGCCCAGATAGAGCAAACACTGCTGACATGCGCACTTGAGTAAAGGTGGACGTTCTCTACTTGAGTACAGTACATGATGACTGTGGTCACTGCTAACATACACACACACACAAATAAATATACATGTTCTGATACACATATGTACTGTGTTGTGGGTGTGCAGCGCCCTTGACTTGCCAGTGTCGGGCGGCAGCAGTTAACTATTGAACCATTGACTGTGCAAAACACACCTTGCAGGCGGATGTGGCCAGGCAACGGCATGCTCACAGCAGCGCACGCCCAATAACAACCGCGCACTACAGCTGCTGCTTTTGCTGCTGCTCAACACACCCATACCTTGTCAATGGCCTTGTTTCCAGCCTCCTGCACCTGCTCCAGCTGCTTTGCCTTAGCCTTTTTCCTGTCCTTTGTTGGCGCTGTGCCATTGAACAGGGGCTGGTTCACCACAGTGCCGTAGAAGCGGCACACAGCAGGCTACAAGACACAAAACGGCAGGCAGTTACATGGTGTTAAACAATGCAGCAGGCCTATGCTGGGCTGTCACAGAGTTATGATAACCAGCAGCACACCCACAAAGTGCACACAAAGTGCATATGGCATGACGCTGGTGCACCAGCTAAGCAAACTTGGGAGCCAAGCACGCTGTGTAATGTGCAACCTAATACATTGCATGTAGGTATACTTGAAGTACATCGAATAAAAATCACAGCATAAGCGCAGGTCTGCCATTCACGACACCTAAGCGCACACACCTCCGCACAAGAACAGCACGCTCGATTATTCGTCAGCTTCGCAGCCTCAGAGCGATGGCACAGCGGGCAGTGCAGGCCAAGGCGCGATGCCAGCGTGTGCAACTGTGCATCCCCAAGCGAGGTTCCCACCTTGTCCTGGGGAAGTGGCACTCCGTCCAGTGCAGTGGCCACACACATGTCGGCAATGCTGAGGCGCTGGCCTGCCAGAAAGGTGCGCGAGGCCAGGTGGGCCTCCAGCGCCGCCAGCACCTTAATCACGCGGTACACGCAAGCAAAAGCAGCACATCATCAGCATGGTGTACTTGTGAGGCGCATACCCCTTCACAAGTGTGTGGCTTTGAACCAAGCATGCACCGCACACGGCTGGGTTGTGGCCCATACAAAGTCAGGCGCCTGCAGCATGGCGAAGCACCACATGGACATGCCTCCACAGGAGGGCCATGAGCACAGGCAGCTGTGACACACCTTCTCCCTCTGCGCTGTGGCAGCAGCCGTGCCTCCCCTCATGTGGCA
The DNA here is from genome assembly GCA_032358315.1 of Ophiocytium majus. Classification (NCBI taxonomy): domain Eukaryota; class Xanthophyceae; order Mischococcales; family Ophiocytiaceae; genus Ophiocytium; species Ophiocytium majus. Next base: position 41,009 of record JAULBY010029116.1, read on the forward strand.
CATCTGCAGTGTGTGCAGTCAGCAAAAGCAGGAACGCCAGCCATCAGTTACAGCACAATCGATCACCTGTCATGCAGCAGAAATGAGCCCACACGCGGGCGGTTGGCTTTTGGGCAGCTGGTGCAGCAGCTGGCGCTGGCAGCAGAGGCACTGACCTCGTTGGAAGCGAACTCCACCCACTGGTCGACCTGGCTGCTCTGGAAGTCTGATCCCTCCAGGCCGCTGCCAGGGCACAGCTGGCTCACATACCTGCACGAATGATCATGCCATTCAACAGCAACAAATGCAGCAACAGCATGAGGGCGCGCCTTTCACCACACACACACACTTCTGCGGCTGCCGCTGCCTCAGAGGGGCGGACACGGTGCAGTGTTGCATGCTATGTGTTGGCAGTGGGTAACACACCTGAGAATGGCGTTGAGACCACGGATTTCCCCCTGAGGGGTGGCTAGCACCGCGGCACCGTTGCTGGCTGCTGCTCCATCAGCAGCAGCAGCGGCAACCTGGATTCCGACATCCGCATAGCGCGCAGCGGCTAGCACGAGCTTCACATCCAGCTCGCTTCCCGCGACCGTAAGGCCGGTAGAAGCCATCGCCACCGCCGCTGCTAGGCAACCCCCAACGCAGTATGCTTCGGTCTGCACTCAGACTCTGCAGGATGATGCTGTGCGGCAGCAAAGCAAGGCTCGCAGTGCTCAGCAGAGCACCTGTCAAGTCAACCGCACATGTACAGCAACATGCACTGCGCTCCCCCTTGGCAACAGCAGGCTGCAGGGGCAGAATGAGGGCTGCAGCGTATCTGCTGGTTGCTGCGTTGTCTGCCGTACTGCCTAGCTGCTGGTACGGAGCGGCCTCATTCCAGCTGCAGCCCCCATCTACGCCAAGCCCGCAACAGCAACATGCACAACATGCACACGTGTGTGCACAGCATCGCAAGCTTTGGCGGCACCGGTCGCACCAGCCTCTGCAGCAGAGTAGCGAGGAGCCTGAGACTGGCATATACGGCTACGAGCTCGAGGTTATCAAAAGGGAGCAGGCACAGGTGTGCGCCACTGTGCGGTAAAGGGACCATGTTCCTGCGGTTGAAGCACCCGCGGCTCTTGAACAAGCAGGCACCCACAGTGCTGCTGCTGGATGCTACGCATTGCCTGCTCGCTTGTGCCGTATGCTGCAACTGGTGCTGCTGGCGAGGTTTGGCGTGCAGCATGCAGGCAGGGAAAAGGGGTGCATCCACCACGTTGTGCTCAAGCTATTGTGCTGCTGCTGATGGCTGGCTGGTGCTACACATTCTGTCCTGCGGCCAGGCCCCGTTCCGCGGCATTCGGTTGCAGGTGATTGCCGTAACTGCTTTGGTGGCGCTGGTGTGCGGCGGCACTTCAGTGCTGTCTCTGGTGGGTGTGGCGCCCGCCCAGGAGCTGACAGAAAGGCTGAGCCTGCCAAACCCTTTGCTGGACTTGGGAGTGCTGAGCGTTGGCTACTACATTTACGTGGAAGATGTCAAGGCAAGTGTGCACGTGCTTGGTGTTTACATCACCACACGAATGTGCGCATGCATCTGGTGCGCGCCACGTTGTGCTCAAACGCGCTAGTGGCGTGCATGCTGTATACCACAGCAATGCAATGTAGTACTGGGTAGTAGATGCATGGACTGAGGATACACACATTGGCAGTATTCGAGTACAGCTCACACACTAAATTTTCCTGTGAGTGGACCTTGTGTTGGAGACACCATGTTGAGGCATATTCCTTGCCTGTGTGCAGTTAACCTATGTGCATAGCAGGTGACTCACTAGATTGCTCCTGAGTGCATGGTCTGAGTTGTTGGCAACTGGCTCTTACCTGCTGCTGCCACCGCCTGTGCCTTGTGGTGTGGTGCACTAGATGAAGCGCATGCGCCTGAGAGAGATAGACGTCGACTACCAGAGGGAGAAGAAGGGCATCACCTCGCCCGGCAACAGGTAACCATACCTGCTTCGCTGATGGCTTCAGTGCAAGCCATTGCAGTCACAGCGGCAGCATGTCACTCACCTGCTTTTGTCTTGGCATGCTGCTGCCTAGTGAAGACGCTGCTGCGCTGCGCGGTAAACCTAAACCTCAAGCTTAATGATGTTGCTGATGGTGGGCAAGCTCCTGTAGGTGGCCCGTTCACCTCTCTGTGCCACATCCTCACGACAAGCACCCAGGAGCAACCATACCTGCCGCTGTACATGCCCGCGTGTTCTGATTTGTCTAATGTGTGTGAACGTGTGTGATGAGCAGGGCGGACCGTCGGTCAGCCATTGCTTCCATGAGCAAGGAGGATAAAGCTGCCACGCTGGGGAAGCAGTCCAAGCGGGCCACAAAGCGCGCGGCGGCAGCTAAAGCCAAGGCAGGCGGCGCTGCACCTGCCACTTCATCTGTGCAGATGCAGGTCCATTGCAATGCCAAGGACTTGTCTTTGTTTAACAGCGTCACAAGTACTTCGAAGTACCTTATAAATATACCTATCTTCCAACATGTCCCAAATGATATGTGTGTGCCGCCACCGGCCACAGAAATGCACTGCAGTATGCGTGTGTGAGGGTGGCAATGCATCTGCCTCACCCGCATGACACAATCAACCGGGTGTCATGACTGCCCACGACTGCTTGTTGTGAGTATCCACGCGACCTACTTTGTGCCAGTCAATGTGTGTGTGCACATCACTCGGTAAACATGCCTGGGGCGCTTCCTCTGCTGCCGCTGTTGCACTGCAGGCGCCCTCAGCGCCAGCTGCTGCTGAGGAGGAACAACCAGCAGAAGCGGAGGCGGCACAAAAGCCAGGCATGCTGCAGGGCTGGAAGCAGGCGTTTAAGGATGTGGACCAGCAGGCATATGCGCAGGCGCTGGCTCTCAACAGCATACTGGAGGAGAAAGGGGTGCTGCCGCCGCTGCAGCCACAAGAGGCAAGTCCTCTTCGCGCTGCCTGTTACCAGCCACAACTAGACCGCGCTGAGCACAGGTGCAGATTTTGCACTCAGCTGCACCGATATATCAGAAGCATAGTGATTGTTGGTGGTGCAATGCGACTGTGTGCACCTGGGGCACGCTCGCACTAGTAGTTGACATGTTTGGACTGCGCCTGCACCCCTGCGACTGCAGGCTGACAGTGCCCCAGTGGCAACTTCTGGGGGGGCTGGTGGCATAATGCCACAGCAATTTGCCTGCGCAGGGCAGTGGCAAAAAGCTGTTGAGCCTGTGGGCAAGCAGAGGCTGTAGGGCAGCCTGGCATGCTTGCTCGCTTGAACATGGGTCCGCTTTGGTTGAGCAAATGGTTAAAAAAATATGCCAAAACTAGTATGTACTTCCAAGTAGTTTGGTATTCTTGCTGTTTGCGCTCATGTGTTGGTGATTCTATGTGTACCATTACAGGTACAGTGCACTCTTGATATAGTGCCCTTGATATAGTGCGGTATGCGATCTAGTGCGCGGTCCAGCGGCCCCTCGCAGCCCACATGATACTATACAAGGTCATATACAATGCCCTATTCGATATAGTGCAGGTCTCGATATAGTGCGGGATCTGGGGCTGTGACACTACCCCTTACTATACAGCGACTGCACTGTACTCCAATGAGCTATACTAGAGTACTCTAGGTGTTGTGACAATACTGTGCATATACATACTGTATGTATCATGCCAGGTTGTCAGCACACGCTAGCATCAGTCCTTTACTGCAGGCATTTATTGCAAACTGTGTGCGCTGACGTTGTGAAATGACCTGTGGTGATTTTGCGCTGCATGGCACAGCCACAGGAAGGCCAAGCGGACGCTGAAGCAGCATCAGAGGCCAAGCAAGAGGCTGGAAGCAGCGAGCCTTAGAGCTAGGACATATACACAGCACAAATGACACCAACAATTTTACTGAGCGCTGCACAATATATTCACCACATTCTGCAAATGCTGTGTGCATGCGTGGTCGCTCTGCAGGTGCCTGCCACTGTGCTGCTGCACTGCGGTCATGTGTATCATCGTGCCCTGTCATGACAGTCCACGCATGCTGTGTGTAAACTATGCTCCGGGCACAGATCCCGTGTATACTTAACATGTGGGGTGTGCTCTGTATGGTTGAAGTGTGAAGGGAAGGCCCAACACAGGCGACATGTTACATAGGCTATATAGCACAGTATACACACAGAAGCAAACGCACATTCAGCAATTCGCAGGGGTGCCTGTACTGCACCATCATAACGCATGCACTGGACAAAGACACGCAACAAAATTGTATGGCCATTGATGGGCACCACGCAGCCGCAGCCTACCGCCTGAACCAGTTCCATGGCAGCCACCGCCGCCGCCCGCTGCCCTCCGGTAGTGCTGCCGCAGCTGTGTCTCCCTGGCCTGCCGCTGCTCCTCCACCTGCTGCTGGCACCACTGCTTGGGCTGTCGCCGCCCCTGCTGCCGCTCCTGTCCCCTTGGCAGCTGGCTGCACAGGGGTGTGCACCTGATCCAGCCTGCGCCGCCGGCCATCCATGTCCGTGGCCGGTTTGTCGTCCGCATCTGCATCAGAGTTTGTGAGGTGCCTGCATCAGAAGAGGTGACAAAAAAGTGTTTGTGGGAGGGTATGATGGGGGCTCATGTTACAACGGCCGTGTGCTGTGCAACGTCACGCAGAAATGGACAGCTCAGCAGCGGCTGCAACAAGTCCACGAAGCGGCATTATTGATGAATCAAATTGTGCTATCACTAACCATGTGAGACTGTGAAGGCACGCAGTACTTGAGCCGCTCATGGCAACCCCTTCTGGCAACACAGCTGCAGGTGACCCAGTGCTCAGCAGATGCTGGTGTGCCAATGCCAATGGGGCCTCCTGGCTCTTGCCAAAAGCACACGTCACCAGTGACTGGGTTAAGGCCAAGGTGAATACTAGCAGTTGCTGTCAATGCTGACGCAAAATCGGTTTCATTGGCACACAGTGGCGCGCACAAGTCTCTTTCGAGTCGCTGCTGTGTTCTGGAAGCGCCGACTACAACTACTGGTCAAGAGATAAGGCCCTGTTGCTGCTCACAAGCTCAGTCACAATGTCTGCTAAGATAAACACACTTTACCTGTAGAAACCATCGTGCTGGCTCTGGTTATGCTGCACCAAGCCGGCGTAGTTGCGCCTCAAGAAGGCGTGCTTGTCTTCTTCAGTAGGCTCATTGGGGCTCACGTACAGCATGTACAGCAGCCCCGCCGGCACAATGTACATGAGAAAGTGGAGCTGGTCTCGGCCCACGGTGAAGCGAGGCTTCGGCGGCATCACAGAGATGGAGCCCCCCAAGTCGGCCGAGGCGGTCTTGCTTTTGGGACGCCATCGTGAGGCGCCTCCGGCCGCGGTGCTGCTGCCAGATCCTGCTGACGATGATGCAGCACCTGCCTCCACCTTGCTGCTCAGAGCGATGAGGCTCCGTCGGAGCATGGTGCCGGGGCAGGGAAAATGGTGACAGCCAGCAGCAGAACCCGCTCCGCGGCAAGCCAGCTACAGTGGCGCACGCCGGCGCCCTGCTGCAGCGTTGAAGGAGTGAGGTTGATAGACGTCCAGCTACCGACGGTGCACACGGCACAGTGCACACGGTAGTCATAACATGATGCTCTGGGCACGTTTGCACACACACACACGTGCAGTCTGTTTTTTGCTCTTGCCGCCTCCCGGGGGTGTGTGCTGTCCTACCACTGCTTGGGGACGGAGGTGACGTAAAGGAGTGAACAGCGGAGCAGCTAGCTCTCGTTGCACCCCCTGCGCGGTGGTCACACCAGCCTCAGCGTTTGGCTGCGGACGGGCGTTGCACACACACGACAAACTGGCAGACGGCAGCAAAGGGGAGGAGCAGCTAAAGGTGCGCTGCCGCCCGGCAGCCAGCGGATAAACAGGTGAGTGGCAAGGCATTCTGGCTATTGCTGCTCGCTTCGTGCGACTGCTGTCCGCCTGCACAGTCAACTACAGTGCCTCCAACATGAGTGTTGCTTCACTTGCTGCTGCCGCCCATGCTTTGAGCTGTTTCCACGTTCCTGGTGCCGTGCGGTGCGTAGTGCGTTTTGCCAGCCGGAGGTTAGTGGTGCTGAGTAGCACGCGTGCGTGTTGTGGCGTTTGCAACCACCAATCGCCGCAGCTTCACCCGGTCAGGCACGCTCCTGCAGCATGTGGCTTGCCACGCAGCAGCAACTGTGGGCAGTCGGGGGCACATACCTTAAGCGACAGCAGTGCACTGCATTTTGCTGAGCATTGTGCTGCTGTGTTCACATTATGCAGGCAGCATGGGCATTCTGATGAGCAGGGTGTTCCAGGCACTCTTTGGGAACAAGGAGGTTCGCATACTCATCTTGGGTCTGGACAACGCGGGCAAGACCACAATCCTCTACCGACTGCAAAATGAGGTACATGCGATTGAGTGCGCTTTCCTTTGGTGCGGTGGGCGGCTTAGTGCGAGGTCCAATGACCTGTCACAGACCACATGGTTCTATATATACGATACACAATGCCCTATTTAATCTAGTGCGGGTCTTGCGTTAATGCGGGGTGCTAGGGGGGTGACACTACCCCGCACTAAATCGCGAGTGTACTGTACTGTGCATGCCCATTGCACCTACGCCACATGTAACTGTGCCACATGCAATGCACAACCCATACCAATGCAACTGGTGATGCGGCGGCGAATGTACAATGTATCGCACAGCGGCCAGCAGCAGCAGCGCCTGCTTGGTTGCACATGTCAGCTAGCAACGCACGCGCGTGGTGACGCCACCGCGCAGCTGACACCAACGCGCACTGTGCCGCTGTCTCGTGCACTGCAGGCGCAAGAAGACATCCAAACCATCCCCACCATAGGCTTCAACGTGGAGACCCTGCAGTACAAGAACATCAAGTTCCAGGTGTGGGACCTGGGCGGGCAGACCAGCATACGCCCCTACTGGCGCTGCTACTACCCCAACACGGACGCCATCATATTTGTGGTGGACAGCGCGGACACGGAGCGGTTAAGCATAGCGCGGCAGGAGCTAGCGGCCATGCTGGAGGAGGAGGAGCTCAAGGACGCAATACTGCTGGTCTTTGCAAACAAGCAGGACCAGGCGGGGGCGCTGGGCTCGCCGGCGGTTTCGGAGGCGCTGGGCCTGCCGGACTTGCGCAGCCGCCAGTGGAGCATCCAGGAGGCCAGCGCCGTCAAAGGAAAGGGGCTCTTTGAGGGCTTCGACTGGTTGGTGGCCAGCATCCAAGGCGGCAATGCATGACGCCGAAGCAGGCGCCTTTGCAGCCAGCAGGGGAAGGGGTGCGGGGGGAGTGGAGGAGGGAGTGGGGCGGAGTTTTGGGGGGGGGGCCCTGGACTCACTGCGGCGTTGCCCCTGGTTGACGGGGGTGAGGGACGCTGGGGCTGCCACCTGCCAGGCCCCAGCATTCCAATTTTGTCATACAATGAAAGTAATTGTTTACACGTGCATGTTGATGTGTGTCGGAGGGTGTCTAGTGTCAGTGTGTGTGTGGCTGGGCGTGTGTGTGTGTGCGCGCAATGCAGCATTAAGTTGTGCGCAAGGGGAAGTGCTCGCTTTAGTTCACATGCCGCTTACAACATTGCCAACAACTAGGGGTACAGCCCTGAAATGTGTTGATGCTTGAGTTGGCGCTGATCATTGTCTCTGTCTGCAGGGGTGATATGGTGCCTGGTCATCCAAGACATGCTTGCTGTGCTCACTCCTTGCACGGGTTTCACCCCGGGGTGATGGCCATTACTGGTGGGGAGACCCACAGTACATCTTATTGCTCCTAGTCGAGTGATGTTCACATACTTTTTACTTGGATAGATCACTGTCTAAGTCCCTACCTGATACTTCGAAGTACTAGGTAGTGCTTTTTACTTAGCACCACCAAGGGTACCATCAGGTCGTATGGTAAGACATTAACGATCATCATAGAACAGCACAGGTGGTGTAGCATACCAGGCCATGATTGCCAAAGTGCAGGCATAAGTACCAGACCAGTGCCGCTTGTTCTTCGTTACAAGCAGAGAGGGAGGTGATTGAACAAAGAATCAGACAATGCGTATGCAGCAAACACATGCAGAGCATGCTCAGCAAGCACATGGCGGGCACGCTCACTGAAAGAGCGGCAGGTCCACAGCAGCGGTTGGTTGGTCATTGATAAAGGGCGGAGGAGGGCGCAGCGCCTACACGAAGCGGCACTTAGAATGCCAGCTTGGCAAAGAAGTACTTGCTGCCGGCAGCCTTCTTCTCGCTCTTGATCTGTGCCTGGTTGAGGTAGCGCTCCTCAAAGACCTTCTTGACAGACTTGCGCACCTCTTCCCGGGAGGCCTTGAAGGCGCCCTCCTCCACCACAGTCTTGAGGTCAATGTCAGCCGTGTAGCTGCAGTAGCAGTGGCAGTGGCAGCAGAGGCAGCGGACATGCAGCAAAGTAAATGGTGAGACCGGCTGTTCTTGGGCACCTGCTGTCCTGTCTGCGCATGCGTACCTAGGACTTCAGTGAGTCACATGGCTGTGATGGGTCGACACAGTGTGTTTTTTCTTCTGTATACAATGCCGTGCAGCATCTGCTACCGCTTGCTGACAGCTGCGGTTACCACTCACACATAAATCCCCAGCTGCTTGTGGCATATTCCCCTGTTTCTTGCCTTTATTTGTGGCATATTCCCCTGTTTCTTGCCTTTGCTAAGCCATCCAGCAAATTGTCTACTGTCACATGGTGTTGTGGCTGCATGGACGGCTTGTGCAATGTACTACTGTATACCGTGCTTGTCAATGCAACTTTGGAGGTAACAATTCCAGCAATTCTAGTAGTGTTTTTTTGTACACTGCTTGTAGCTCATTGATAGTTCAAATTAGTAATGCCTACCAGTACTACTGCTGCTGTACTTACGACTGCCATTGCAGGCAGTGGCAGTCCTACGGCTGCTGCTGTGGCAGCAAGGCATGTCGCCCTGGCTTCCCAGCCCATCACTTCTGCTCGTGCACACACAGCACCCTTTCAGTGCTGCAGCCAGCAGCTCCCAGCGCCATGCTTTGCAGCTTTGCAGCTCTCAGATGCTCCAGCACTGCAGGTCCGGCACCAGCAGCAGGCGGCACAGGCCCGTGTGCTGCTGGTGAGGCACGCTGCTCTCGCCTGCCTCAGCATGTGCTGGCTGCGCCATCAGCTGCTCCTGCGCCTCGCGTCCAGAACCAGGTGATGTCATCAGTGCCTTGCTGGCTGCCCTCCAGCACTCCTTTTCCGGTCCAGCTCCTTTGCCTGCTGCTGTCGTCGCCGCTGCTGCTGCGGCGGCTGCAGGAGAGCAGACGGCATCGCAGCCAACAGTCGGCAGGCCGCAGTATTGCTCCTGCAGGGACACTCACCGAGTAGGCATGAGGTGGTTGACGTTGACGAACTTGACGAAGGGCTTGACCTTGCTGCGCTTGGCCACCTTGGTCTTCGACATGGCCTTGGTCACCTTGCGAGGGTACCTGTCGATGCCTGCAACCAGGGCGTGGCCGAACTTGCGGTCGGTGCTGCCGCTGTCGAAGGCCTTCACCACGACGGCCTTGCGGCCGGCGTAGCGGCCAGCCAGCATGATGACCACCTTTCCTGACTTGATGCTGCAAGCACGTGCAGGGCACAGGTGCAGGCAGAGTTAGCCGCAGCAGCAGAGGCGAGCACACCGATGAGTCCAAGTCGGCAGCCGTACAGGTCGCACTTTCAGTGCTTCAGCGTGTCGAGCCACACATGAGTGCATGGCGCGCCACTACTCTATAAGCTTGCGGCAGTAATGATGTAGCAGCTCACATGCCCATGGTGCCCCTCCCTGCGCACCGCTGCGTGTGTGTAGGGCTGCTGCAACAGGCGCCACACCTAGGCCATCGCCCAACTTCAAATGTGAAGTTATGTCATTCCTCCCTCCCTGAGAGACAGGATCGCACTTTGACGCGCCAGCCACTGCTACTGTTGCTTGGGCATCGTGTGTCGCTCCTTGACAACGTCGTGGTGGTGCAGCCATGGAAGCGCCTGATGCACCGGCGCAGCAGGGTAGGACAAAGGGCGGCGCCCGCTCCAGCAGCTTTCCAATGATCTACGTGGACGAAGCGATCAGCATTGTGCTCGACCACGCTCAGCCTCTGCCTGCAGTGTCCGTGCCTCTGGCAGAGGTGCCCATGGGTGAGACCAACCGCCATACCAACTGCGCATACCTCTGCTGCTGCTGCTGCTGCCGCCGCTGTTCCCGCTGTTGCGCTGTCGCCCTGTGTTCTGAGTCACATTGAAGTGTTGTGCTGCGCGCTCTACGGCCGCCGCAGCCGTCGCATGCCTCCAACCCTTCGCGAGCGTCCGCACCATGAACACGCTTAGCTCTGCGCAGTGTATCACCCACACCACCCTCATACGGAATCGCTGGCACTGCTCCTCTCCCTGCCATCTCATCGCTACCCTCCTGCAGGCGCTACCCTCGCCAGCGATGCCGTTGCTCCCGACCCCCTGCCGCCCTTCCCAGCCTCCATAATGGATGGCTATGCTGTGGTGGCTGCTGACACCGCGGACGCGGCCGCAAGCGGTGGCTGCGTGCTGGAGGTGGTGGCGCGTATCACCGCCGGTGTGGATGCTGAGGGCATAACTGTGGGGCGTGGGCAGTGTGCTTACATCACCACTGGGGCCAAGCTGCCCAAGGGCGCCGATGCTGTTGTCAAGGCAAGTAATGAACACCTGTTGTCAAGGCAAGAAAGGAACACCGCTAGTCCGACATGCAATGCCCTCACCCCCTACCGACTTGTGTGAATGGGGGGCCTGAAGGTCTCATGCGGGCTGCACCTTTGTGGATCACTAGGTGTACCTGCTTTGCCGTTGCCATTGCATTCCCAACACTGCCAGTGCAACACACACAGCTGCTGCTAACTAACCCGGATAGCGCCTGTGTGTGTAGTGCACATGCACGCACCAAATGAGCTCTTAGGCTGTTGTAAAAGACATTGCTTCGCACTTGATGGCTTACACACCAGGTGGAGGACACACAGTCGACCAGTGGTGATGCCGCGATGATGGATGCCAACGAAAAAAGCGTCAAGATTATCAAGGGGGTGAAAGCTGGCACCAGCATCAGGCCCATTGGCAGCGACATTGCACAGGGGGAGGTGGTGCTCAAAGCGGGCTCCAGCATAACACCTGCAGAGGTGAGAGCAGAAGCGCTGTTCTCGTTGTTGCAGCATGAGCTTTGACTTTTAATACAGGCATGTGCTCCTGAGCTGCCGCTGCCGCCCCCGCTTGTTGGTGTGGTGTATGAAATTTGGAGCGACATTTTTGTCACTCGGCCCAGTGCCCTGGTGTGTACCGTGTCATGGTGTGTGGGTGCACAATGGTTGCCATGGAAGTGTAGGCACAAATTCGGCATGGCAAGCTGGTGTGTCCGCGAAAGTAGGCACCACAAAAGCGCAGCATGTGCGGCTTTCATGGCTCACAGCTGTTTTGGCTTTTTGGCATGTTTTCTGTCAGGTTGGGCTGCTGGCGACATGCGGAATCGCTTCAGTTGCAATCACGGCCTTGCCAACAGTGGGCATCATGTCCACAGGGGATGAGCTTGTGGAGCCAGGTATGCTCAGCAAACACAGCCACAGTTTAGTGTTTGGCAGGAGCACAAAAGGAGCATTTCGCTAGCAGCACTTGCAATGTGTGGAGCCTTCTGTGCGCGAAACAGCACGTGTGCCAGCAGTGTCTCACAACACGTATGCTTTTTTTAAACCGCACTCATGTTCATGGTTGCCTGCGCGCGGATATTTATTGCGTGCACCCGCCCAAAAGGCAGTTGTATGTGTGTCGTTGCTGCGCAACCCGTGTGGAGCCGTTTGCATGGTGTTGGTTATACCACGCGGCATGTGATGTCCATAAGTGAGTGTGCACTGTCGTATCTGAGCCGTTTCTCGCAGGCGAGTCTATTTCTGGCGGCATGATTAGGGACAGTAACAGGGCTACCATGCTGGCGTTTGTCAGGACGCAGGGCGCCACCGGTGAGTACTGACATGTGCTGACACACCGCTTGCACCATTGCTAAACACCTGAGCAGCCTCCAAGCCGAGCATCATACAAGTGTGAAGGCTAGCACTGTTATGTCTGTCTGCCCCCAGCCTTGCCTGTGCTGCATTTGCTCCCTGCTGGCACACACCTGCTCTTGCTGAGCCACACTTGCACTTGTTGTGCTGTGTGCATGCGCACACCTACAACAGCTGTGGATCTGGGCATCGTGCGGGACGTCGCTGGCGGGCTGGAGGCGGCTCTCAGAGAGGCTGTGCAGAGGTGGGTTGACAGCTGCTGCCGTTGTGTGTGCACACTCGAAGTATATGGCAGCGTGCATGTGTGTCAGTTACACCTGTAACTGTAACTGTACAGCACTGTGGCACTTGCAGCAGCAGCGCCCCTGTGAAAGGGCGTTGGCATACTATCAACACCAATGCAGGCATCCGTAGGTGCACGTGCCATGATCATTCCGTGCGCGGCAACACAATGTCAGCTGCCCAACTGTGCGGTCCACATGCTTTGTGCACGCTGCCAGCGACCCACTATATAAACCATGCCCTCATGCACATCCCGTGGAAGAGTGCACTGCCGCCATTGCTGACGCTACTGCTGCTGCTGGTGGCTGGTGCTGCTGCTGCTGCTCGGATCGGTTTGCAGGTGTGACATAGTGGTCACAAGCGGAGGCGTGTCCATGGGGGAGGCGGACCTTCTGAAGCCTCTGCTGGAGCAGATGGGCACGCTGCACTTTGGGCGCATCATGATGAAGCCTGGGAAGCCCACCACATTTGCTACTGTACCAGGTGTGTGCACTAGCAAGAGTCCCGCCCTGGGCAACAGACTCTGCCCACAATGCCATTCCATTGTGCACCTGGCTGGTTTCGTCCCCTCCCCATGATGCTGCTGGGTGACTGGGTGCCAGCGCTTGCGCATGCCATGCCAACTGCATAGCAACCACCAGCTATGGTGCCGACACACTGCTGAAACACGCTGCTCCCCCCGCTGCTATGCTGGCCGCCGCACCCGCCGCTGCTGTTGCCATCCCCTGCAGTGGGCACCCGCTCCACGCTGGTGCTGGCAATGCCAGGCAACCCCGTGAGCTGCCTAGTCACCAGTCACCTCTTCTGCGCGCCGGCCATCAAGGCGCTCAGTGGCCACACACCCCGCACGCGCTGCATGCACCCGCAGGTGCAGGTCACCCTGGCACAGGTGCGTTGGCGCAGTGCGCTAGCAGTGCCCGTTACGTGCTGACTTGTGTGAAGCAGTGCAGGATTTTCTGTGCTGGCGCATTGCCCTGTTGGCGGCACATTTTTTTTGCACGTCGCACAACGTGCTGCTCGCACCTGCTGGCCTACCACCAAGCACTAGTGGCCAATTTCACCAGCACTGCTGACATGCCACTGCCACCCCCGGTGCCCACGCTTCCATCTGCAACACCACCCGCCTGTGCAGGCCCTCAAGCTGGACCCGGAGCGTCCCGAGTACCACCGCGCCACAGTAACCTGGGACGCCGCCGGCGGCTGCCTGTCAGCCACCAGCACAGGCCCACAGCTCAGCTGCCGCCTGCTCAGCATGCGCGGCGCCAACGCGCTCCTGTGCCTGCCAGCGCGCGCGGGGACACTTCAGGCGGGCGAGCAGGTGACTGCGCTGCTGATCGGCGAGGTGCTGCCCCCTGCGGCGCCGGTGGACTGCTTTCACGCACAGGCCGCGGGGGCGTCCGCGCCGGAGCTGCAGCACCTGCGCTGCAGCTCTGTGGTGAAGGCGGCGCAGGCGGTGGTGGTCAAGGTGAGGCGTGGTTGCAATGGTGGTGTGTGCAGTGGAGACGGCGGTTGTTCCCGTGCAAGTCAGTTTGTGGGCAGGGAAGTGGCGTGGGGCCTGCGCTTGGTGTGCTGCGGCGGCTCGGCGCGGCGGTTTGGTTGATGCACTGCGTGCCCATGCTTGCGTTTAATCCGCAGCCAGGGTGGTTTGTAATATGTCGCATGCCTGCCAGTGGTGCCAAGTGACACTCTATGGCTGGTTATACTACTAGTAGTACGTCGCATGCTTGTCAGTGGTGCCAATGACACGAGCGCCCCTACAGGGGCTGACTGACGTGCTTTTGAACCGCTGCTGGTGCTGCTGGTGCTGCATCACTGCGCAGTCCGGTAGCAGCAGCGCCGCGGCACACGGCCACGGCCACCACCACGACCACAGCCACGGCCACTCACACAGCCACGACCACGCACACGGCACGCATGGGCAGCGCACACGCATCCGTGCAGCGCTGCTCACCGTCAGTGACAGGGCCAGCCAGGGGGTGTATGAGGACCTGGCAGGCCCCGCAATGGCCCAGTGCATAACTGCGGACGGGCTGCCCTTTGATGCGGAGGTGGCATTCACCAAGGTGGTGCCTGATGAGGTACGGGCAGCCTTGGTGCCTCTGCTTGCGCCGAAAGGGGGGGGGGGGTCGGTCTGATGGTGCTGCTGCATTCGTGTTGACCGGGCTGAGCATAGTGATGACAGCGGGGGGGGGGGTCCGCACAAGCTGCCCTGCACGTAGTGGCAGTTAATGTCAGTTCACCCAGCCCGGCAACTGCTGCGCATGCCACTGTGTACTGCATAAAAAGCCACACTTATTGAGTTGCAACGGTGCCCATACTGTATGACAACATTTGGTGACATGCTGTCTGATGCTGCGCTGCGTGACTGTTTGCAGATGGAAGACATCCGGGCGTGTATCAAGGACTGGTGCGATGTAAAAAAGGTGGACCTCATACTCACCAGCGGAGGTGAGCATAGCTGATGGTGCCAGTCTGATAAAGGCAATTGTGATAGGTCTTTGAGAGGAGTGCTACTAGGGCATATGCAGTCGTTGCAGCTGTGCTTCTGTTGGTGTTGCTTGCACAAAGGCGATGCAGTCACACGCACGCCACGCAAGAACAACATGCACCGGTGCGTGATTCATGCATCGCAGGCATGCAAGGTCAAAAAGGACTGCAAGAGCACTTGACGTGCCCCAGACAGAAATGCCATGATAACGCCACCACAAGCATAGGCCGTGCCTACTGAAATCAGCACTACTAGCAGGCTTGGTACCACAAGCTCACGCAACTGCCGCTGCTGCTGGTGATATTGCACTTCTGGTGGTGTCCTGTCCTTTTTTGGTGCTGAGCAGGAACGGGATTTGGTCTGCGCGACAAGACCCCCGAGGCCATAGCACCGCTGCTGGAGAGACAAGCACCCGGCGTGTGCCACGCCATCTACCAGGCAGGGCTCAAGCACACGCCACTGGCAGTTCTCTCAAGGCCCGTCGCCGGCACGCGCGGCACCACGCTGGTGGTGACACTGCCCGGCAGTGTGAAGGCTGTCAATGAGAACATGGGGGCGCTGGTACCGCTGCTGCCGCGCATTGTCAACCTGCTGCAGGGCAACGCCTGCTAGTGCAGTCACGGGTGGTAACAGACACATGGTGCTGCTGCACAATGGTGGCAAGACGCACGCTGCTTGCGTGGTATTGGCAGGAGGTGTGTGTATACTTTATGTATATGCACCTCTGGTCTTGTGCACATGGCAGCGCAGTCTGTGCTTTTCATACCGGGCATGTGTGTGCGCCGCACTGTGTGTGCGCACTGCACCGCTTGTGAATGCAAACAACCATTCCCTGCCTGCATGCGCTGTGGGTTGATGTGTGCATTGTACGGCTGCTGCCATGTTGGCTGCTTGAGTGGCGTGCAGCTGCAATGACATACTTGCATGTACAAGCGACCACTTGAACCGGTGCTTGCGTAGTATTCACGACAATGAATGCTCCTTCGACTGAGGCGGTGTGCATGCATGCATGCGAAAGCGCCAACACCAGGCGGTTTTGCAAAAAACAAGGCAAGCTGCATGCAGCAGGAGCAGGAGTTGTACATGTGCGCGGCACATGTGTGTGAGAGGGATCATTGTCATTTGGAAACACATATGTCATCAGCACTTGGAGAACTCGATTTCACAACTGGCAGGTCTGTACACCACAAAGTCAAACCCGGACGGAAAGCTCCCTGGGTTGATGGCCCATGTCGCATCCTGCGGCAGGAACATGACATAAAGCGGAACAAGTGCATCACCATGAGTCGGGTGCTTCGGGTGTGCGACAAGCACCCAAATCAAAGATGCATGGCGATAGATGAAACGTCTCCATTGTGCACCACACTGCGCCCAGTGGTGGCACTGTGGGCGACCATGAACCCACACAAAAAACAGTGCTCTTTGCCGACTGCCTTCATGGTGCCACCTCAAAAAGGGTGCGCGTGCCATGGCCTTGTCAACATCTGCTGTGGAACCCCTAGAGTTACGCAGCAGTACGCGCACAACCGGAAGAGAGGCGTTCTGTGGCACATGCGCAACAGTGGGATCTTCGGTTCATTTTGTGTGGTGTGCACGTGCAATGATTGCGCATGCCAGCCGCACTTTTTCGGTGCACAGATGCAGCATTGCTCACGTGATATCGCCACTGGTACTGGTCTGTGTAGTCAGCGAGGACCACCACCTGTGGCAGTGGGTACAGCCTGTGGGTACAGCCAAGACAACAAAAACAAATGCGCAAGTATTGAGGTGCATGGTGAGGGGCATGTGAGCTGACAAACAGCAGTAGTATCACCAGCTATGGCTGCGCTGACATGCTCCGCTGCAGCTGCTTGCAATACCGAGTGGCTGCACCTGTCCACATGCACAAGTGGTGCAGCAGTGCCCCACATTTGCTGCCGATGCACAGTGCCAGCGGCACCAAAAGTAACACCAAACCAGCTACTCTGCCACTGCAAAATCTGGGCACATACATTGCAGGTCTACACAGATCCCACGACCGTTCCCGGGCTGAAAGTCTCTCGAAAATGGCAACCACTAATGTGGCACCACACACCTCCGCATCTCTGAGCAGCATGCATACCACGGCATTTATGAGCAAGTATTTATAAGTGCCACCAACACCCACCTGAGGGCAGGGTCAAAATGTGGGTGTATGGGTCGGCTGGCCAGCGGAAGTGGGCAGAGGTGCCCCTGGTCCAAGAGTGTCTTGACGAGGTGCTCTGATATGTCCATGTTGGGGGAGTCGGGCGGGTTGCGCGGTGCCACGATGCAGTGTCGCTGCAGAAGCAAGGCGCGCCCACGCAAGCAAGGTGACGCATCACAGAGAGTTGGTGTAGCCAGTGAGGTGCTGGGTTGCACTACTGTAGCACAAGCTGTAATTCCTCAGTGCATGCTGCTCCAAGCCAGTGCAGCTCAGCACAGCTAGCCACACACAAAGCATGCACGCTGTATGTGAAAGCACATCAACACCAGCAGTGCGGCACACTACCGCACATGCATGTGCAGTCGCCGCATGCTCCTTCATGCCTGAGCCAGTGCATGCTCGCACACACGTACACGATGCGCTACGCAGAGCGCGCGCTCACACACTCCGGAAGATGACCTTCACACGCACCTGCATCTTCTTGAGCACGTCATCCCTGTACAGCACAATCTCCTGGGTGAAGAAGCGCAGGCGGCAGGGGCTGGTGGCCAGGCGCACGTTGCGCACACGCTGCAGCAGGCCCTTGGCAAAGCGCTCCGGCAGGGGTCCGCGCGGCAGCGCCAGGCCGCCCACAACAGCGGGGTCATTAGGCCCAGGCACCAGCACAAATGTGGCGCTTTCAGCCATGGTTGGGAACTCCTGCAAGAGCGGCAGTGTGTCAGCAAAAGCACAGGGTGGGCAGCAGTGAACGGGGTGAGTGAGGGGGGCGCAGCAGCAGGCGGAGTGCAGGACAGTGGCTGGTACAGGCGGCGAGCGCACACCGCTGGTGTAAAGTACTATTAGTAGTACAAGTTCAAAATGCCATTATGCCATCCCATAACAGGTGTTTGTCTGTGCAGTGCACCATGGGTAAGTGTCATGTAGGGCACGTGCATGCTGTTGCCCCTACCAGGTCACATGCACTGCCTGATGCTGTAACTCTCTCTTGCTGCACGCATCAGCCATTGGCAGCCAGTGCCACAACGGTCACACTCGCCTCAATCAGGGCACCCAGTGCGTCAAAGTTAGCCGCCGTCTGTGCAATGCTTTCGGCGGTGTTGTTGATGGGTGCTGAGCAGAAGTCGCCCATGAGCACAAACACAGGCGCCTCAGGGATGTCCGAGAATCCATCCAGTATCACTCGCAGCTTCTCCATCACTGCCGGCTGCACAGGTGCAGGGGCAGTGTTGGTGTGCAGCAGAGGAATGATAGCGGTGCCGGACGGCTTTGAGTGGGCAGTTGCTCGGCAGAGCGGTTGCTTGACGCTGCCACAACAATTATATGTGATGGCAGCGAACGGCGCAGGTATGCGGTGCGCGCCGTCCAACACACGATTGTTGTCAATGCCCAGTACATGCCATGCACACCACAAGAGTGCATGGCACAGGGAACTAGCGCGACTATATAGCTGTGCAGCAGTGCCAGCAGCAGGGGCGCACAGTGGGCAACATGCAGTTCTGGCACAATGGCACACGCACCTTGTCGAGGTGCACATCTGACAGCACCACCACCATGGTGTCCTCCGATTCCGCCTCCATCGCCTCCACACGCGCCAGCTGCTGTGGCGACAGGCCTGTGCCCAGCAGGTCTGGCGAGCCCAGTGCTGCGGCTGTTGCCTCACGCATTTCCGGCGGTGGGAACCCCATCTGGCCAGCCGCAATGAGGGTATGCAAATAGGCGGCGGCAGATTGGCTTGAGTGCTTGCCAGTCAGGCAGCATGCAGCACACTGGTGCCCCAGGCAGACCTGCTTACTTGATTCAGCAACACATGTACCGGTATAACCTGCGAGTGTGTGTTCTGCTGCAGTTGTGTCCAGCTGTCGCCGGCAGAGGTGTTTGGGCGCACACAGCAGTGGAGAACACCTAAGCCTGTTTGTCTGTTTCTGTTTGTGCATGATACTTGGGTGGGAACAACACAGGTGAGACACACCGCAACACACAATGATAGCCGCAGCAGCACGCACACAACTGTAGCACCCCGCTCACCATGGCCACGCGAAAGACCCCATCCGCCATCTCTCCCTCCGCCACCACAATACAGTTCTCAGTGAAGAGGCCCGCAGTGTACTGTGCGCTGCTGAGGTCCAGCGGCACTGAGCATGTCAGGTCCTCCAGGTGGTAGTGCCCCTCCTCAGGCTGCGTAAGCGTTCCCATGACACACGCCGTGCCATGCCTGCCCAGCAGGTTGTCCAGAGGCGTTAGCTGCACAGCAACGTACAGGCAGGCAGGCAGGCAGGCAGACATTCTGGCAGCGTCAATAGGGTGCGGCATGGGAAGAGCATCACTGCACAGCAGTGTTTTTCCACTCGAGGAGCTTTTGAGGGGCCATTGCAATCGCCACCAAAGGCAGCAACGACAGCAGCAGTGCCATAACCACCGCCACCACCATCACCGCCCGCGGCACCACGAGCATCATAACAAGGGCTGCCAGCAGCAACAGCATCAACAGAGGCCTCAGCGTCAGCACTGCTGCCAATACTGTGGTGCATACCTTGAGGTATTCCCTCTTGCTCGAGGCGATGACAGGAGGCCTGAACAGCTCGTGCCTGGCCACCCTCTGCTGCACCAGCAGCAACCTCTCCCTCAGCATTTCCGCCTTGGCCTCGGGCCCAGCGTGCAGCACACTCGTCCTTTGCCCCTGCGGCTGCAGCAGCAGCGCCTTTCGCAGTGGATCGTACCACAGCCTGGGCCCCCCGAACCCGTCTACAACAGCAAGGCTCGCTCGGGCCAAGTCATCTTCCGTATTGCTGAGGTCGATTGCCACTGAGGCAACCACCGCCTCGTCCACCACAGCGCTCAGCAGCTCCTTGCGCTCCACCTTGTCCTTGATGGCCGTGATGACGGCCGCCAGGGCCCCAGCGGCATCGCTCTCGCTCTCAATCACGCTCATGATGGCTCGGATGGCATCGCCTGTTAACTGCAGGCCCTGAAGCCTGAAGGCCTGGGCCACCTGGCGCCTCACCACGGTCGCGGACATGGTGGTGGTGGGGGGGGCGGATTCAGGGCCACCAGCTGCCTGCTCCAAATGCGATGGTAGTGGTGGCGGTGCTGCGACAACGCTGCTCGGTAGGAAAGCGCAACAGAACAGCTGTGTGCCAGAGTTCAAACTCTCGGGCGCGGGAAACGCACTGGGCGTGCCACGTGGCAAGCGCAGGCTGGTTGTCCATGCACACGCGTGCACCTGCCACCTGCCACATTCGACTGCCTGCGGCATGGGGTTATCTCGCTGGCGCAACCTTGGAAGTCGAGTCTTCAGCCCGGTGGGTACTTGGCGTTCCTTGCCCGAGAGGGAGGCGCCGAAGAACGTGCATGTGCATTTGGCGTGGCTTAAGGCGTTGCACTCCACTGGCATGCCGCAACAGCTGGCCATTGCATCCAGCTGCTCAGCAGGAGGTGCATGACATGGGACGTGGCATGGCAGGCACCACATTTTTTTTAATGGAACTCACACAACGTCCTGTGCAGGGACGCGTAGCGTCAATTGCAGCAGCTGGAATGCGGCGCCGTGTGCGCAGCCCTGCCGCTTTGTCAGCAAGGTGCTGCACCAATATTTCCGACGGATGGCACGATGAGGCAGGAATGTATGTATATTATGCTGACACTTGGCCCATACATGTAGCCAAATGGGCGCAAGCAGCGTCAGCAGAGCAGCAGGATTTGAAACAACGGTGCGAACCTGCACATCAGTGCTCACGTTGTGCGCCTCCTCTTAACTGCCAGCTGCAGTTTGGCGCTGCCAGCTGCAGTTTGGCGCGAAGCGTATTCGATCGGCGCTGCAGGCAGCACTGCTACTGCCGCAGGCAACCACCAGAGATTGTAAGGGGTGTGGGTGCAATTGGCTCATCACATACACACATGCTTCTTTAAAAATGATGTACTGTAGATTCATAATGCCTTCATTGCGCGGAAGCGTGCCAGGTTTCACAGCGCCCGAGGCTTGCGCACGGATGCCGAATGCGCATGTGCTGCACAACGTTAATGGGGGCAGCCTGTGCACAGGAGCAGCGTGTGCCGTTGCACCTGTGAAGGTAGCATGAACTATGCGCTGACATGGAGACATTTATATAATGATAAACCAAGCACGCGTCTCGGTTGCCAATCCAGGTCCTTGCATAAACAGAGCACATGGCTAGTGGGAACTTAGTGATGCCAAGTGGGTGCCAGCATGCTCATACCTGGGCCATATGCTGGCAATTGGTGCATTTGGTCGCAGTGGCAACGCGAGTGATCCAATTTTTGCTGGTGCAAGTACCGTTGCAGCCAGCGTTGTTCAATATAAATGCCAGTGTCAATGCCACATGAAATATCCACCAAGACACCAGCACCCTTCAAACAGTCAGTGCGGCCGGCGGCGCAGCATGCCAGCAGTGGCGCCGCGGCGCCGGCGCAGAAAAAACTCTGCAGCAGAGAACCAGCAGCTTATAAGTGGGTAAATGGCAGAATTGGATGGATTTTGGGAGGTATGCTGCGCAGCGTTGTGCCTCGTTTCAGCTAGGAAAGATACATTTTCGGTGTGGCGACCGAGACAATTTGGCAACCACCGTGTTAACACCGCATGTTGCGCTCACATGTTACAAACACCACCAGTAGCAGCAGCAGACCCAGCAAGAGAAGGAGTGCCTGCTGCGGCTGCGGGCACCGCAAATGCTAACACGAGGCGCGTGGTTGGTAGCCAAAACTGCCTCAGTTCCATTCTGCAGCGGGGGCTATGCTGGGCTGTGTGGCGAAGCGCACGTGGCGTGGCACAAGCAGCTGCACAAGCAGACCTGTGGCCAGCCCCCTTGCGGCAGCACAATGGAGGGAAAAATGCTTGCGTGCACTGTTGCGCACACTCGCTTGCGGTCATCAAACTGGGTGGCACCACGTGGGGCCCTGAACTGGATGTGCCATGTGCCTACTCCGTCACCACGCGACTCCGCCATCACCAATCAGCACATGCGGCATGGGCGAGGGGCGGGTGCGCTCCGTGGGTGCGCTGCTGCTGCTGCGGTTGCTGCAAAGCGAGTGCGCCGCACGGTCGCGTCGCAGCAGCCACGCGCCTGCAACACCCACCCCACCCCCACCCCGCAACACATGCGGACTGGACACTCAACTGCGGTGCTCACTCACTTCTTGGCCTCCTCCTCCTCCTTCTTGGGCTTGGTCCATAGCGCGCCAAGGGTGGATACAAGGCCGGGGCCGCCCAGAGCCAGGCGCAGCAGGCCCAGGGTCACAACACCAGTCACGCCCACCAGGGCCAGCCTGGCGGGCTGCTGCACCGCACGCGGCACGTAGTCAGAGATCACGTAGTTCATGGACACGTGCGCGTGAACGGGGAAGGCGACCGCCAGCACCGCCTCCATGGGGGTCTTGATGAAGGCAGGGCCCGCCACGAGCGCCACGGGCGCCAACCCCAGCAGAGCAAAGTTCAGGTAGTGGAATGCGGATGTGCCCAGCTTGCCCACGTCGGCTGTTGGTGGGGATATGGCAAAACAGCGAGTAATGGGGAATTGAGATGGGAGTTGCAGTTACAAAGGTGCACGATATGTTGCTAGTTGTGTTAGCGGACGTGGGTTTGGCCCATGTCAGCACCATGTGTGTGATGAAGCTGGTTGGATATCCCGGGGTGCGAGAGCACACAGGAAATGCATGACACGTACATAGCCGCGGTGTACAAAGAGGTTTGGTGCCACTGCCAGCACACACTCAAATCGTGCATGGCGACAGTAAGGGCGCCAGGCATTGCTGACACGAGATGGGGACAGGTGGCAGGTGTGTGAGGCATGCAAAGACACACGAAAGTGCTATAGAGTGTGGAGCCGCGCTGCTGGGAACATGGTGTCAGTCCGCGATGAGCGCCGGCTGCAGAACTGCAGCAGCAGCAGCTGCGGGAGCAGCGCCGGCTGCAGTTACGAGTACCCTGACACCAGATGGGAGCCAGCAACAGGTTGAGGCACCGCAAGGACGACACACACAGGTGGCACGATGAGGGTGAGCGGCCCGCAGGCAGGCAGGAGCGATCAACTTGGCGCCCGCCACCACCCTCCCCACACCATCGCCACCACTGGACCAAACCGGCTACCAGCGGAAAAAGGGGAAACGTGGGCACAAGACGTGCACAATGAGAAGAACGCCGGCCGAAGCGATTCAAACTAGCGAGTTGGCCACAGGCAGCTGGCGCCCGGGCCTGAGAGGTTGCGGAGCTGTGGATACTGTAAGCCGTTAACCCCGCTTCAGCACAGTCAACAGCTTTGGCGGGGACAGGCGGATTCAGGGCGTTGCAAAGCAGCCACCCGCCAAGTGCGACTCCCGGGCGGGGCAGCAGCACCAGACGAAGTGGGGGAGGCATCTGAGGCATGGAGCGAGACGGGGGACACCGGCACCGCTGCGGTCTCTCTCCAGGGCTTACCGTTGACAACATCGAAGCCGCCGGCTTGTGCTGCCTTCTTAGCTCCGCGGGATCCGTGCACCTGCCGGACGCACGACCCCCTGCGGACCACCAGCGCCGCGCCGCTCCTGAGGGTGGTCGCGCTCCGTGCCACGAACATAATTCTCCTTTGGTAGGCCGCGCTGTCCTCTGTTGCTGCCCTCTCTCTCTCTTTGCGAAAAGTATCTTGGCTCTCGCAGTCAGTGTGAAGGTCGGCGGCTGCAAGTCCAGATCGCAGGCGATCGGCTGGAGCAAATTTGCAGCCAAATATGCCCCACTTTCAGCTACTCCTTTCTGCTGCCTGGCTGTGTCCACACCACTCTGGCGCGGCGGAACGAGGTGCTAGGAGCCAGGACTGTGGGGCTTGGCGGCGTGCACGGCACAACCTCGGCTATCTGCCAATGCTGCACGTGGGCGAAATTGTTGGCGGCAGGTACCGGGTGGAGGGCAAGGTAGCGAGAGGCACCTTCTGCGAGCTGTATCATGCCATCGACACCAAGCCGGCAAGGAAGGCCAGCCCCGAAGGTCCCAGGAGCAGCGGCGAAGGCGGCGCAATGGCAGGCGCGGCTGCTTCAGATGCTGCAGCACAGCCCCCTGTGCGGGTGGCACTCAAGATAGAGCGCCAGGACATGCAGCAGTCCGTGCTCAAGGCAAGTCCAACCACGATCAGGCAGTTGGCTTTCGCGACGCGTGCGGCCAGAAGCATCAGCAGCGGCGTTCGCCATGAACGATGTGCAGTTGCCGTGCCCCCTGGAGCAAGGCAGTGCTTGTCGCCGAAGCCAATGCTGATTATGCCAGATGCCTTGCGTGCCTGCCTGTTTGCCGCGCACGCCAGTGGGAGGGCTATGTGCTGCGAGACCTGCACAAGCTGTCGTTCGTCCCTCGACACCTGGCCTACCTCACCCACAACAACAACCCCGTACTCATCACGGAGCTGCTGCACGGGGGCGACGTGCGAACACTGCGCATGCGCCAAGCCTGCCCCCCCGGCACCGGCATGCCCCTGGGCCCGTGCGTGGATCTGGCCCTGGAGATGCTGCGCTGCCTGCAGGGCCTGCACGAGGCGGGCTACCTGCACAGGGATGTGAAGCCCTCCAATTTTGTGCGGCGCCAAAAAGGGGACAGGCAGCTGTGCCTTGTGGACTTTAACCTGGCGAACCGCTTCCTTGGCAAGGATGGCGTGGCGCGGGAGGAGCGGCCACGCGCAGAGTTCCGCGGCACCAGCACCTACGCATCACCCTTTGTGCACGATGGCAGGTCAGTCATGGCTACATGCTTGTGGCTGCGCTACTGTGTGCTGGCAACAATGGCAGCCCTTGCCGCACGCGCATGTCGACAACGAACACAAAGTTCTGTTAGCATTAGGCACAAGCACGTCGATCAAAGAGGCAGCCACCTGCGCTTGTTGAGATTGTTGCACTGCAGCTGAGGCGCACCATGTGTTGTGTATTGTGAATCACTCAAGCGCATGCTGCCATCCACGCTTGCTTCCTCCACACTGCTCCTTTTGCTGCTGTGCAGAGATCAGTGCCGCAGGGACGACCTGTTTGCCCTCATGTACGTCTTCCTGGACCTGCTGAGGGGAGACCTGCCATGGACAGCTGCCAGCAAGGCCAAGGACAGAGCAGAGGTGCGAGCTGGCATGACTTGATGTGTGCATGTTGAACTTGGCTGTGTGCATGTTGCATCGCACACCTCTACAGCTGTGTGCAGTCTCTGGGCGCTGAGCATTGCGGGCAGTTGTCGCAGCAGGGTCATTGAACTTGTATGCTGTCATGCACCACATGCGCCTACACATGCCGCCATGTCATATGTGCCATGTCACATATGACATGTGCATGGACTACAGAATTGAGCCCGTGGCACCTCTGTGACAGCCAACATGCCCATATAGTGTCAACTGTGTGTGAGGTCATTCACTCCATGACGGGCTGCCCTGGTCGTTTACACCACATCAAAACCCTCCACACAGCAGGAACAGCGTGCGGTGTGCGGCGTGCTTACACAACAATGCACAGGGTGCTGCTGCCATCAACGCCAGCTCTCAGCTCATGGAGCTGCGGTGCTGGCGCATTCACACGCTGTGTGCGCCGCGCGCAGGTGGCAAACTTGAAGAGGCACTACCTGGAGGAGCCATTCACCAGCAGCATTGCCATGAACATACAGGTGCGCCTGATGATGCAGCACCTGCGCGACCTGCAGTGGACGGACGTGCCCAACTACGGACTCGTGCGCTCCGCCTTGGAGCAGATGCGCCAGGCAGCCACCGACCCGCCACCCTTCGAATTTGACTGGGACCCACCTGCGCCGGCGCCAAAAACGGCACCTGAGCCGTCCCCACAACTAGAGCAGAAGACGCTAAGGCAGCGCCTGGAGGAGGTGCAGTCGCCGGGGCTGGGGGAGCTGGAGCGGTGCAAGCGGTGGTGCGCCATTGCACGGGAGGTGCTGGGGGCGGGGGACAGGGGGGGCAAGGGGGGCCCGGGCAAGTTGCCGCTGGTGGGGGGGGTGCCGGCGCCGGGGGGAGGGGCAGGGGCACGGCCGAAGGACAAGGTGAGGCGTGGGGTGTGGGGCGCCAGTGCTGTTGGAATGCAGTGAGGATGGTGCCACTTGCGGTAGCCCCAAGGCTGCTGTGTTGAAGGCGTAATGGTGTTTTGGCACATCACATGAATTGCGGCGTGTGGCTACATGTGTGCCATGGACGTGATTGCCGCGCCTGTCAGTGATTGTAGTGGATGTCATGCGCTGCATCTGCATCGGTGTTGACGTGGACTTGGCTGTAACCCGCACATCTGTGTTGAGCAAGTGCTAGGTGAGCATCTTCCGCCACAGCTGTTGTGGTTAGTGCAGTGCACCACGACGGTGCACACATGTGTGCGCATGCACACGTAACTGCAAAAGGATTGAGTTCAACCAACAATGCGGCCTCACTGCCCGCACGTATGCCAATGCTGCTGCGCAGGTGCCTGTGGACCAGCTGGAGGCTCTGATGCAGGTGGCGGCCGAGTACAATGAGTTTTACACCACGCCAGGCCTGAGCGCCAAGCACATGTACAAGGTGCAGCGCCAGGTCTATGACGTTGAGCAGGCGCTGCATGCTGCCAAGTCAGAACCTCCACCGGTACTGTCCTTCTTCCAGGGATGACATGCACATGCGTTAGTGCCAGGTCATGTCCGTGTACAGGCACGTGTCTACGTCACATATCTACATGCACACACACATTGCAATGTTCGGTGTGGGCAATGCGCTGCTTCATGCTTGTACTGCTTGTGCTGTTGCTGCCTAGCCCTCACCCCAAGGCCAGCAATTGGTGCTGCGGGCCTGCATTGCAGAGCTGGCTGCCAGCACAGGGCTCTCGTGGTTGGTGCGCAGCCGTAGCAGTACACAGGTTGCACGCGGACTACTGGCGGGGTGGAGTCAAGGCATGGCGGAGATTGTGTTTGGTCACTGGTGAGCGCACGGATTACGTGCGTCTCGTGCGTCACGGTGCGTGGCATGACAATTGCCACACTGATCCAGGCTTGTGGGTGCGATTGGCTGCACAGGTCAACTTGGCAGACTATAGGAGCTAGCCTGGCAGACACTGTATGTGGAATCGTATTTTTAGTCAATTCTGCTTTTAAAAAGCGCCGACAGGCCTGTGCACATGGCATGCGCGTGATGATACTTAAAGTGTATTTTTTCATTTGCACTTGTGGGCGTGCAAGAGCCCATGCCAGCACGCTCGTAGCGATGGCACATGCCCGGCAGCATGTATGCACAAGGACGCACAAAGTTCTCTGAACAAGCATCACCAAGAGCATCTAGTGCTGCAACTGCAGTAACAGTACTATACTATGAAGTACACTGTGAAGTACACGTGTACTTCAAGTATCGCTGTGTGTGCACACACTGCCTGGTTAGCTGAGGCCTACACTCGCATGCCTGTTTGGCTGTGGCTGGCCTGGTATGTGGTCCTGGGACAACCTCTGTGTGTGTACAGAGACTGGCTTCTTGCAGAAAAATCCTCCCTGACCAGTGCATGCGCTTCCAGACGGCTACACAGCGGGCAGTACAGTCATGCTCTGTTACCCATGACAGCATAATACCCCTCTTTGAGCTGATTCTGCCGCTGAATGATTGAATGCGCTTTTGTGGTCAGCAGCTAAATCAAGCGTGAATTGCGGTGCACAGCAGGTTCTGCTCGGGGCGGTGTCACTGGCTGCTCCACAGGTCTGCCAGTGCAGTTGCATTGCACGCACATGGGAATTGTGTGTGCAGCACACCACATGCCACATACATGCATGTCGACAACAGCATCCACGGTGCATGGTGCACAGCAAACAGAAGAGTGCAACGACCGATATGAGGTGCAGTTGGCTGCTGGGTAAAGCCAGCCTCTCACATGATGAAGAGGAGCAATGTGACATCCCATTAATGCCACTGCTGCTGCTGATGGTGCAGGTCACTGTTGGTGCGCGTCGCTGCTATTCTTCTCTAGCTATGCAACGTGTGTCACGGTTCCGTGCATGGCTGCTGTGATGTGCAATCGCACTGGGGTCACAATCGCTTGATCAGCGTTGGCGGGGAGATAGGACATGCGCACATAAAAAACAGGAGTGCGTTTGTTCGGAATGGTACTCTGCTACACTCATGTACATGCACACGCCGCCGGGGGCCGCGCCGCAGCAGGTTGCAGTTCAAGCTACTGCCAGCGCCGCTGCCGCTCTGCGCTCCTTCTGCTTGACGAGTGCCAGGCGCACACTGAACTGCACCAGTCGGATCACCTGGATGCAGCGGCACATCGCACAGATGGGTTGACAAGGCATGGGCATTAGACGAGCTCAGTGCCCAGGTGTCACGTGGCAAACAAGTGTATACTTCCAAGTATTAAAAAAAAAAAGTACGTTGCAAGCACCGGTATGGGGAAGCCATGTCTCCCCAAATGGACATCAGCAGAGTGAAAGGTGTTAGGGTTAGGTGACTGTCATGCAGGGCCCACAACGGCTTTGCGTGTGTATGCCCTAGACACTGTGACATCAAAGGGTGCTCATGGCTCAAGCTGGGCATGCACTGGCACAGTGTGACAACATCTGCTCTCACTCTGCTCTCACTGACAGTGGAATCGTATTGTGCACTGACTGCAGCCTGTGCTCACACCACAAGTGGTTCGGCTGCTACATGGCAGAAGAACACTTGCACCGCCATGAAGCCAAGCAAGCAGCAGTCACAAGTGACATACTCTAGTCTTGTGGTCAGAGGCACAGCAGCGTGCATACCAGGTAGCAAACCTCTTCACCAGATCTGTGTCCCTCAGTGCTTTCCCAAATACTTTAAAGTATACTGAGGTCACCTACCGACCACTAGAAGCTGATGCCAAGTGTTGTTCATTACCACCAACACAGCCACTCGCACACACCTGGAACAGCAGAAGGCCAATCCAGGCTCCAGTAAGCCCATTGCCAGCAGTCCATCCCGCCATAGCCATCAGCCCACCCACTGCCAGCACTGCGTTGAAAAGGTATGTCCGTGCCAGGAACGCTAGCTCCCGCTTCGCCAGCAGACAGCCTTCCAATGCCATGACCGCAGCATGCACCAGCAGGCTCCACGACAGGAAGGGCACAAGCCTGAGGCGCGTGGCGCACAGCAGAAGGGCACGTGTCGCAGTGTGCGTACATTGTCACATGCTGGGCTGTCGGCGCTGGTTCAGTGCGCATGTGGCCCTTGACCGTGACAACGCATGCTGCGGTGCTGTGCTCAGCACTGCACTGTGGCAGTCGGTACTCGGTACTCAGGGACACGCATGGCTGAGGGTGGCAGTTCAGCATTGGTTGCAGCGCACTGCACCAGCCAAAGCGTGCATGAACATGACACAAAGAGCACACACGCATGATGGCAGGCCGGCCAGCAGCTGCATACCTGCCTGCAGCTGCCTCCTGTTATGTCTGCTCTTGCTGGATTGCACATGTACTTGACAAGGAAGCAGCACATGCCGGCGGATGTTGAGCAGGTGCGCTCACCTGTGCATCTGCGCCGTGATGTCCAAGTCATTGGTGAACAGGTGCGGCAACTTCAAAGGCACCAGCCTGGCCCCCAGCCCCATGCACACGCCCACAGCCACAGCCAGCGTAAGCAGCTTCCTTATCATGGCATTGCCAGCAGATGGCAGCTTGCGCCCTCCCAGCTGCTCGCCATCGGAGCCACTGCCATTGCCATCCCGCAGCCCAGCTGCAGCGTCTGCAGCCCGCTGCTCCTGCAGCTGCTGAGCAGCATGCCTGTCTGTGGCAAACATGCCTGGTAGGAAGGCCTGCGCGGCCTGGCTGAGCGAGTCGCCAACGGTTGTAAACAGGAAGAAGATCTTGAGCAGGCACGTGTGGGCCGCAATCATGGACGTGTCAGCGCCCGAAGTCACCAGGACCGTCATCCCGCTATAAAAGAGGATCTGCACGGCAGCAAAGGGGAGGGCAGCAACGCCAGTGTGGCGGCGACAGTCAGTGCCATACACAGAATGAATGATGACGCACGAGCATAAGTGCATGTCATGGCGACTGGTGTAGCGTTTCAAGGGGTTCACCTTGCTGGCACACACCGGGTAGGTACTGTAAAGGGCTGGCCTGTGCTAAGTTTGAGAAGGCTGCGCACTCAGTGGCACGCATAAACAAAAAGTCAAGCAGGTTTAGGTGCCTGCATGTCCAGCACCCACTATTGCACACGTATGCAAATGGGTATCATGTGTCACCATTCATATGTTTTTTTCCAGCGGTGAATATGTATGCAGCAGCCACACGTGCGTTACCTTGCACAACAGGGTAATGAAGATGGGTCCCGCAAAGAACATGAAGCGTAAAAAGTCTTGCCACCCTGGGATGGAGACCAAAGGGTACGACCGTGGGCCCTGCATCTTGGCTGCACCACCAAATAGAAGACACACACACAGGTGCATGGAGTGGGGGGGTGAACAGTGGGTGGATTTAACATTTGACCTGCTGTTTTAGGTACACGTAGAAGTGTACTGTACACTTGAGGTCGTGTAGTGTGTGTCAATCCGCTGCTGCAATGGCGTGCCACCAGCATCATGGGTGATGTTCATGTTCTCCCATCGCTGCACATTGCACACATAATCTCAGCATTTGCCAGCTCGACTGCCATGGTACTGGTCCAGCCAGCTGACACCTTCGTTGGCCCAACAAAAGCACACTGTCAACTACTGAGGCTACACCACATACCTTGGTTCAGGCACACACCCTCAACAGCAGCCAAAACCTCGCTCTGTGCTGATCGTACACATGTATGTGCCGGCAACTCACCCACAGCGCGCATGAGCAGCGCCGTTCCAATGACCTCCGAAACAGCCGTGGCAATGGCTGCGCCGCGAATGCCCATGCTCAGCGTCTTCACCAGGAAAACGTCTCCAACGGCGTTAAAGGCGCCACACGCCAGCACCACAAAGAGGGGCGTGACGCTGTCCTTGCTGCCCAGGCACGCCGCCTGCGCTATCATGGACGCCAGGCAAGCGGGCGCACCCAGCATGCGCACCTTGCTGCAAGCAAAGACAAAGGGCAGGACAGCAAGCGGCGGAGGCAGCGGCGGCGATGTTCAGATGTTGACAAAAAACCATGTAAGCAGCAGCTACTACAATCACAGTGTTCAGGGTGCAATGTGTGCATGTGCCGTGTACTTGAAGTACTACGTAGTAGGCACAGCGCGTATGTGTGCTGGCCCTATTTGGGGTGCGCCAGCACTGCTGCACTATGTGTACATATGGTATATGAATCCAAACACTTGGTTAGGGTTAGACTAGTTCAAAACCAGCACTTGTAGGCAAAGTGCATGATGTGGAGAAGGAACTGGTAAAAACTAGGCAAGATTCAGAGTAAGGCTTCAACATGACAAACTTCAACACAACTTCACAGCGCATGCCATGGCCAATTTGTGTGAGCTGCGGAACCCAGGTGTGAAAAACGTGT
Organism: Ophiocytium majus; assembly: GCA_032358315.1. NCBI lineage: Eukaryota > Xanthophyceae > Mischococcales > Ophiocytiaceae > Ophiocytium > Ophiocytium majus. The sequence continues at coordinate 72,339 of JAULBY010029116.1, forward strand.
GTGGATGGGTTTTTTTTGTTGCTCCGCCCACGACAGCCGCTGATGCTACCCCCAACCACAACACTTTGACGCCAGCGCCAGCTTGGCACATAAAAACGCATGAAGGCGCAGTGACACACCCACCTGTACTGCAGCGCAATGGGTGCAATGGCTGCATTGCCCCCCGCAGACCACAGCATCATGCGCGTGCCAAACAGCAACACGCTCAGACTGAGCCCCACGCCAAAAGTCAGTCCCACCGCCAGCGCCTGCGACACTATTTTCTGGCTCTCGTGGCTCTGCTTGTCGGTGTCGCTGGCGAGTGCACCGGCCAGTAGGTTAGTTGTGGCAATGGACAGGAACGCGCAGCCATAGATGAGGCTGTCGCACAGGTTGGTGGCAGGGCCCAGAGCTGAGAGACCAGGAGCGGCAGCATGGCAGAGCAGGTACAAGTCAACATGCTGGCTGAACTGTGCATGTGCTGCTGCGACGACAGCAGCGGCAAGCGGAACGGCGGCATGGGTGCACATGCGCACCTTGTCACCAAACAGCATGGCAGACAGGTGCACACCTAGTGACGCACACACAATGCATTTTTGCTACAACAATTGCAATGTACCACGCTTGCGCAGCGCACAAGCATACCACCATGCCTGCTGTGCCATTCAGCCAAGCAGCAGCATCAAGCACACAGTGCTGCACAGCGGGGCTACGCCTGCATGGTCAAACCTACAGCAGCTGACCAGTGTGAGACTGCCTAGCACGTGAGCGAGTTGGTTCCATGTGAATGGCTTGCCTGCCAGGTCTATGGAGCTGCGCTGTCCCACCACAGCGGTGTCCACGAGGGACATTATTGGTCCAGCCAGCCAGATGCCCAAAGTGGGAATGACGAACTTGAGTATGCCCAGGTAGGAGATGGAGCCACCTGCGGCATCCCGCCCTGCGCCAGCTGCCACTGCTGCATCATCAACACCAACAGCAACATCGAATTGGCCACTGGGCTCAAGCAGCTCCAGCTCTTCGTCACCCAGGCTGGTGTTAGCGCCCACTCCGAGTCTGATGTGGCCGCCCCACACGTGCCTCCACGGCTGCTGCCGTCGCCGCCTGCCGCACCGTGCTCCTGCTGTCGGAGCTCCTGCTGGCACGTGGTGCAGCCTGCAACGCGCCGCGCTGCGCCATCGCACCGGGGCCGGGGCGCCCGTGCTGTGTTGCAAATGGTGGAAGGCGCTGGTAACCGTCGAGCCAGCGAGCACTGCTGCCACCACCACCGCAGCAGTTGAAGCCGGCGCCCGCATCGAGAGCAGGCCCCGCCTCACTGTGTGCACACACACACACGCACATATCAGAGATTGTCAGTACCGCCGAAAAACCAGTACCAAAAACCAGTAGTACCGAAAAAAATACTGGTACCGACAGGGTTGGGCTGTACCGGTACTGGTAACGGTACCGGTACTGACACGGCTGGGCAGTACTGGTACTGGTAGTGACTGGCGCCAATTTATCGGTACTTTTCCCAATCAGTACCTGCAGTGTACCTGCCAGTTTGCGCACTGGCTGGCGACATGGCCATGGCGGTGCTGGGCAGGCGCAATTGGCTGTGCATGCACGGGGAGATACATGTATGTACACGTGTGCCAACTACTGCAACTACAGTACTTCAGTCGTACATGATATTCCACACTGCAGGTATGCATGTTGGTACCGGTACCGGTACTGGTACTGGTAAGTCACGCGGGCCGATACTGGTACTGGTACCGGTACCGAGGCACCAAGCCCGGTACTGGTAATGGTACTGGTGCGGGCGCCCTGCCATGTACTGGCACTGGTACTGATGGCCGCCAGCAGGTACCGGTACTGGTACTGAGCTGGGTTTTGGAGGTACTGACAACCTCTGGCACACATGACATTGTCGCATTGCATTGCATGCTGCATGCACGCTGCAAAAGTGCCCAGCACGGCGTTGCCGAGTTGACGACCCAGCTAGCTGTAGCTCGCCACGTGGCAGCAGGGCGCGGCGCTAGTTGCTCCCCCCGTCAAAACGGCAGCATGGGAGGGGGGAAGCTCCTTAAGGATAGTGATAGCAGCACACACATAGACTCTTGACATGCATGTATACATACCCTGGTACTGCACAAACTGGGACAGGCTGCAAAGCACATGTCTGTACACACGCACATTTTTTTTTCCCCGGTGCCTGCAACAATGCATTGCACTGCATGTGCGTGTTGGTAATTTTAACATCTGCTACGGAGATTTCCATGACTGCACCAACACCATGGCTTATCACCAGCACTGTACGTGTACGGAAACCAAAGCAGGCAATTTGAAGTGGCAGCAGCTCGAGGTGAAGTACACCGCGAGTACTATGCATACGCAGCAAATGCCGCCAGCGGTGGCGGCACACCGCATGCATCACCAACCCGGCTGCTGCTGCAACCATGTTGTGCTGTGAGTCTCAAATGTGAACAGAGTTTGTCCGAGCAACGGACCCATCATGGTCCATGCGCCGCCTGCTGGTGATGCTGGCGTGATGCTGCCGCTTCAGGCAGTCTAAGTCTGTCTGCCCGGCCAGACCCATGCGACCACCACACCCAAGCCCGCGGTCCTGGGGGTTCAACAAGGGTTCCACAAACACGATACAGTTTTGTTAGGTAGGGACCCCAGACGGGGGTATATCCTTCGACGGGCCAGCCCGCCCAGTCGGATGATCCGCACGCCTCTCGACTAGTGCCCCCGTGGCAGTGTGTGCAGCAAAACATGCGGGCAGGCAAGCCGCCATTGTGCAGCGCAGCTGGGAGGGTTGACACCTCCGCAACGGTCAGAACAATATTGCTGTCATCCGGTGTAACCCAGCAGCAGACACACAAGCAACAAGGGCAACGAGACTGCATACAGCTACCCGGCAGTACCTGGTAATACCATATCATCATTCATGATGCTGCTGTTCCACATTTTGTTGACTGCAATGCTTAAGCACCATGGAACAATGCCAGGCAGCTGCTATCTCAAACAGTGATGCATCCCCCGCCGATAACCGGACAGTGTTTGCTGACATGCAGGCGGCCGCAGCAAGTGCGTGAGCAACAGTACGGCGCAACGTGCTGCTGGCGCCACAAGGGCAAGCAGTGAGCAGCATTGCACACGCTCTGCTGGGCCACTGGCAGCCCTGACACAGGCAGTGCAGCCCCACATGGCATTCATTGCTGCTTTGTAAACCTTATCCCACCCAGCTTGTATATATATGCTGGTACACAGCATCATGGTAAAGCCCCCGGCTGTGTGAATCAGATGCCGCCACGTACAGGGACGCACCAGAAGTGTACAACCGCACGCACTGACCATGCACAACGCGGCGCCACCCACCGTACCCGCGTTTAAAGCCGCGCCACCTGTCGACATAGCCAACCTGGTGAGCATACTCATCGGCTGCCCGCTGGCTGCCCAGGCCACCCGCAGTGCCACGCCTGTCATTGACCCGCCAGCTATCACAATTTTAAAACAGGTGCACCAAGAGCTCCCCCCCCAACCCAATTGCGCCAGATTGCACCCACGATGCGCACACCTGTGCCAGAGCATCCACTATCTGCCATGCCAGCGCCGGCTGCGGAATGGTGTCCACGCAGACCCTGAAAGGGTGATAGCCCTTACACCCGTGCGAGGGGCCTGGAGGGAAAGCAGCTAAATGCAGTAGGAGCTGCGGCAGCGCTGTCAGGTCGACGGCGGCACTGCCCCGCGGCTTAGCAAGTTCAACACTGGTCTCGTAGGCGTTGACGCAATCTGACAGTGCTAAGGGGGCGGACACTATGAGCTGCAGAAAGTGTGCGGTGATGCCGGCAACAGGCGCAGGCACGAGCCCTGCGCACTCAATGCTGAGCTCCAAATGAGGAAATGTGGGCGACAGGGCTGTGAGCAGGCGCCCGAAGTCGGCGGCGTGGGCCTGAGATGCAAACCTACACGCGGTCCTGTCCTTGCGCCAGCGATACCGGTCGAAACCTCCCAGGGCTTCTTGGGTCTCCTCAGCCGGTGCTTCTATGCTGCGTTGCGTGGCGTGCAGGTGCACGAGCCGCGCGCACTGGTGCACGCGCGGCAGCGGCGAGTCCCTGTAGCTGGTGACGGTGCGGCAGGCGTATGCGTCCGCGATGAGCTGCACGTGCCTGTCATCCAGACACAGCCAGCGCCGCCCTCCCTGCTCACTCTCCTCTGCGAAAGGAAGCCCGTCTCTGTTATCGGGTACGTTCGCCACGCGGAACACGGCGCCGCCGCCTGCGGGCGGCAGAGCCTGGCATTGCTCCCAGCAGACGGCGCGCCTCACTGCGTTGTCCACTGGGGTCAGGAAGTCGTACACGGCGTCGCAAACCTCAGGATGCCCGTAGGGCAGAGGTGCTGGAGTCACACGCACGCGTGCGCGGGGTGGGGACGCATCGTGGGCGGTGGCATTGAAGCTTCCTTGCCCTGCTGACCTGAGCTGGTGCTGCTGTGTGGTCCGGCAGCCGCTGCACGCAACCTGTGCCCGCGTGCTTGTGCTCTCCTCCCGCTGCAACAACTTCGCTGCTGGCTGGCTCTCTGCCAGTCTCTGGCTCTCTAAAACGGGGAAGTTGCTCTCGAGCAGCGACATGATGTGGATGGCGTTTCAGCTTACGCCTTTCTTGCTCAGCGGGCCGTTGGCTTATTCCGGACCAAGGCCTTCGGATGCGGGAAAGGGGTCTTTGCAGTCAAGTGCACTCGGTTAGTTAGGGTTAGTTAGCGCATGGCGTGTGGTGTCGCCGTGAGAGCCCATCCAGACGCTGCTTAACCGTCCCTCCTGCCGCGCAGCACCGAGCCATGCCCCCACCACTGCGGCACGGCCTGGCGGCCTCGAGCATGCGCAGCCACATGGTCATCATGACTCGCAGGCTGACAACAGCGCTGCCACCTGCACCAGCCACCAGGCGCACAGCACAGACAGCAGCAGCAGCTGCGGGCGCAGCCGAGCCCACTCTGGCTGACTTTATCCGCCAGAACGCGGCAGCGGGGGACAGCAGGAGCCTTGCTGATGACCACCACCGTCAACAGCAGGCTCGCAGCGGCATGAGCATCCCTTTTGAAATGGAGGCTGACCTTGGGTGGCGGGGCATGGCGGCGGATGGCGAAGCTGGTGGCGGCGATGGCGTTGGCGGCGGGCCCAAGACGTTTTGCGTTGAGACGTACGGGTGCCAGATGAACCTGAGCGACACTGAGATTGTCAGGTGAGAGGACGCTGTGGTGCTGGTGCTGGTGCTGGTGGAGCACCTGCGTGTTCGTCTGCGGCTCCTGTGACTGCAGCCAATACATCATTTTCGAGACAGTGGCATGGGACCAAAAGAGCATCGTTACGGGGCATGTATGCCAGCTGATTAAACACGCATTGCGGGTGTGCCTCTCATCAACGTTGGTGTTTGAAATGACACCCATTATGCACCCTGGGCCTCAGCAGTGGCGCCCGCAAGGTGGGGATGCCGCCACTGGAATGTTATTATGGTGCGGTGCCTTCAACTTTTGTTTTCTGTTCGTTCCTGAATCTGGAATGTACCGTCAAGTATTGTGTGCCATTACATGGCAGGGCGACTGTCATGGTGCACAACAGTGCTGCAGTAGACACGCGCCCTCAAGTGCAACTTCAACTTGCCACAAAGCACATGGTGTAGTGAGACCTGGATGTCCCCCCCATGTGTGTGGTGCCACTGACATCTTCATGCAGCTGTAACTTGCGCTGTTGCTTAGGCACCACGCTCCACTAATGTTGGCACACATATACGGTAGGGAGCTACATGCTTGGTTGCAGAGCACGTTTTAGCATGGTGTGAAAGAAACTCAAAAGGCAGCTCAACCTAAAATGTTGCTCAGCCCAGATACTGACGTGGCTGGGGAAAACTGCCAGGCCCAAGCCAGTGGTGTGAATTATCCGACACCAGGTGGCATCCACCCTACACACGCCGATCAGCACCCATGAGGGATAGATCAATGCCGCAGAGTACAACGCAAATTGTATCCACCAACAGAAGTCTGCGTTGCCATGAATATGCGCTTGGCAATCTTACACTACTGTACTTCATTGGGGCTCTGTTCAGCCCGTTTAGCACTTCGCGGCCTGTATGCTTGCAGTTGCGGTGCTGTTCACTCCTACACGCTAGTGTAAGGGTGCATGCCAATCGTCTACCAAAGACGGCTCCCCTTGTTGTTGCTGCAAGTCCTGTTCTCGCACTTCATTTACTGTGTGTGTGCTTGCATGGTTGCATGTCACAGGTCTGTCCTGCTGGATGCGGGGTATAGTGAGTCGCCGTCGCTGGAGGGCGCCTCAGTTGTGCTGGCCAACACGTGCGCCATACGCGAAAATGCTGAAAACAAGGTGTGGAGCTGATTAATTTTGCTTTAATTGCAAGTGCAAGCAGTCGGCAGAAGCAGCAGCAGCAGCCAATGCAACGCCGGGCAGAGCAAGGGTATTTATTAGGTGACCACCCCCCCTCTTGCTGCCCACCTGTGGTGCAGCTAGTCGGCGCTGGCGAACTTGCGTCGTCTTTGTCGCAACTTGAGGCTTGCAAAGGTGTTACAGGTGACACTGCTATATTAGTAGTATTTGCCTGGCGCTGGTGGAAGCAGCTCGCAAAACCACTTGTGCCGGTGTGCGCCACCAGCACTTGCAGCATCACTTGGCGTGTGTCAACCACGCTGGTGGCAGAGCACCACCATGGAGCATGCATACCTGTAGCACACACACAACCACACACACATGATTGTGCGCTTGGCCACGTGCAGGTGTGGGAGCGGCTAAAATTTCTGGCTTCCGTGGGGCGCAAGAGGCGTGCTGCTGCGGTGCGTGCGCAGCGCGGGCTGCCGCCTCTAATGGACACGCATGGCCACCCTTTTCCTGACGCAGACGCAAAGCAGCAGCAGCTTTGCAGCAGCACAGTAGCTGGCAGCCAGCCAGCTGCACCAGCAGCGGCGGCGGTACCAGCAGCAGGCAGCAGTGGGGAATGCAGCCCGCCAGGAGGCGCAACTGCTGCTGGCAGCGTGGCCACACGCGCATCGGCGGGCTCGCAGGCAGGAGCTGCTGCAGTGCCCAGCGATGGCGGCCAGGCTACAGCGATGCTTCAGCCACCGCTAGCGCTAGTAGCGCAATCGCTGCCGCTGCTCCCGGACTTGAAGGTGGGCGTGCTGGGCTGCATGGCTGAGCGCCTCAAGGCACGCTTGCTGGAGGGAGGGCTTGCAGACTTGGTGGCGGGGCCGGATGCCTACAGGGACTTGCCGCGCCTGCTGGGGCTTGTGTCGGGGGTTGGGGATGAGCCAGGTGAGCGGCAGTGTTGAGAGCGTGCTTCAGCTCAACGCAGCCACTGCTAGGTAACGTGCTGACTTATTCAAGAGGGTTTGGTGGCGGAACAAGGACCATGTACTACGTAGTACGTAGTACTTCGAAGTATATGCCTGAAAGGGCCTGTGTGTCTCCCTTGGGCTGGTGTCTGCTTGACAGGCTGCAGCTGCTGACCAAGTGCACTGCTGCCAGACCCTAATTGGAACGGCAGCTTTAACCTAGCCCTTGTCATAGCTGGACCATTGCAACATTTGAAAGGAGTGGCCACAGAGTGAATGGTGTAAGATGCCTGATGTCTGCTTGCATTAACGCCAATATTCTAAGCCAAGAACGGGCCAGGCAAGCCATTGCTGCTGGCCATGCAAGTTAGCCCATTCACAGACGCTGTCGTCACTACCACCTGAGGCAGCGGCAGTGCATGCACGTTTTGAGCGTTTGACACCCAGGGCGCGGGTGAGCGTGCTGCTGCTGAGCACCAGCGCTCCTGAGCTGCCACACACCTGCAGTTTCAGCGTTTTGCCAAGCTTGTCGCGCAGTGCTGCTGCTGCTGCCGCATAATACCCTTCACCCACCATGCTCGTACCGCGCCGGTGTCTGGTGGCGTGTTAACTGGGAAAGGCAGGTGCGCTTGATGTGGCAGCACTGCAGTTTGCACTCAGCTGCTGTTGCATTGCAGTTCCCGCTTACCAACGGTTGGTGATTCTGCTGGACATGTGTCAGTAAGGTATCGCCCCCCAGTTCTGCACCAGCAGACAGTGAACCAGTGGCCACCTCTGCAGGCGGCAGTGTACCATGTAGCGCATAAGCATCACCAAATGACGTGTACCGCCATACTGTTGCGGGGTTTGACCTGTTGATTCACAGCAGCATGCTATCCGCAGCGGCGAGCCCTGGAACTGCCTTGTGCCGCTGTGCAGTGCTCAGCAGCTATCTATGTATACTGCTAGTATACTTCTGTAGCTGTTGCGCGTGGCCATTGCTGAGCACTGCCGCCCCCACCCCCTGTGCCCGCACCTTGTTCTGCTGAGCAGCTGTGAATGTGCAGCTCTCCCAGGAGGAGACATATGCAGACCTGCGGCCTGTGCGGCGCGGCGGCGGTGTGGACGCCTTTGTGTCGGTGATGCGCGGGTGCAACAACATGTGCAGCTACTGCATTGTGCCGTTCACACGCGGGAGGGAACGCAGCCGGCCGATGAGCACCATTGTTGATGAGGTGAGCGTGCTCAGCAGACTAGTGGAACGCACTGCAACCGCACTGCCGCGCAGTGCTCAGTACCGGACAGGGGATGGGATTTGCAGCCACTGCGCACTGGCCACTGCAGCCGCTGAACACTGTTTTTGACTAGTGCTGCGGCTGCCTAGCAGAGTCGCGCCCGGGTGCCACACGGCTTTTGACTGCGGGCAGCGGAGAAGGCGCGCAGTCAGCAGAGTGCACTACCTCACTGCGTTAACGCATCCGGTTGGCAGGTACTCTGGCCAAAACGGTCTCATCATCGGGCTTGGCAGCATTGGGCTGATGGGCGCACATGCGGGACGCTTGCATGGTTCTTTCTTTGCGCTCACACTAGCTGTGAGTACTGGCAGCAGCGCCAGCTGCAAGGAAGCCTGTGGGTGGTGGGCTGTCGCTGCTGCTGAGCAGGCTCTTAGCTCATCCACAGTGCTGTACTTGCTGGACTGACAGTGCTGTACTTGCTGTGCGCATGTGCGCAGGTGCGGCGGCTGTCTGAGGAGGGCGTGAAGGAGCTGACTCTCCTGGGCCAAAACGTTAACTCCTACCACTGCACCGCCGCAGCGGCACATGGCTACACAAGCAACGAGTACGAAACGGCTCGGGGGTTCTCAAATCTGTACCGCTCTCGTGGCGGCGACGGCGCCTACTTTGCGGACCTGCTGCAGGCGGTGGCAGAGGTGCGTCAGCTTCCGTTTCAACGTCAACAATGCCTGAGCATACTTATGCAGCAGTGAGTTATTCTTTATGGTGTTGCACTGCACACTGGCCCAACGCACCGCCACTCCGCAGCAATGGTGCCCTCGGGCACATTTGCACACTCATAACGGCAGCTGCTACTGAGCGCCAGTGGCCGCGCAGCCACTGTGCGCCGGCTGCTGCTGAGCAACTTTTTGATTTTTTCCCCTCCCTGCCCACGGGTTGTTCTTGTGCAGGTGGATCCCGAGATGCGCGTGCGGTTCACGTCGCCGCACCCCAAGGACTTCCCAGACGCGGTGCTGAACGCCATTGCCTCCACGTGAGTATTATGTAATTAACAAAGCACATGCGCGTGTGCATTATGACATGTATTGTCGACTCGGTTGATGACACTGGTAGTAACATACCACTGGAGTAGGGAGGAGCGATGCCATTACACTGTGCCCACGCTAACCACGCACTTGTGCCTTTGCTACCATTGCGACAGCATGCACACAAAGTGACTGTCTCAAATGCAGGTCCTGGCTAACAGCAGTGTTTTCCCGCACTTCGGCGTGATGTGAGCTCATGTTGCATTCACTGCGCAGAATACACTTGCTTCCATTGCCCGGCATGTCAGTCTTGTGTTTGTGTATGTCACCATACATATCTGCACTGGTGCCACGTGGCGCCCCCCCCCTGTCTCCGCTGCCTCTGCCGTCCCCAGACACAACATCTGCTCCCAGCTGCACCTGCCAGCCCAGAGCGGCAGCTCTGCTGTTCTGAAGGCCATGCGTCGAGGGTGAGCCTTTTCTTTGCGCGCATAAAACGCATAGAAGTTCTCATAATGGTTTCGGTGCACCGGAGTGCGTGTGTAGCAGTTGTGATAGCAGCAGGGAGAGGGTGTCTGTAACGCTTTTGTTGCTGCTTAGGTTTCTACTGCAGGCATGCAGGGTCTGTACGATGCTGGTGCCTGTTTCAAAGGCTGCAATGCTGGTGCCAACAAAAGGCGGCTGCAGGGTGTTTGCGCACTCACTTGACGCAGTGCTGCTGGCAGGGTGTGTTTGGCTGCATACTGATGCATGCGCAGGTGTGTGACAGATTGTGCCAGCTGCCACACATGACATTGCCATGGCCTGTGTAGAAGAAGGTACAGCACTGGTAGCAGTCAGTGCACCGGCAGTGCGGAACACACCATTGTGCCACCCGTAGGCTCACAGGCTGTGGAGTACACATCAGTGCCAGCATTTCACTGCACGGGGTGACCATGACCTTCAGATTGATGTACAACCCTGCTGCATAGCACTAGACACTCACGCACATCTGGTGGCCTGCTCTTTGTTTTTCACGGTTGTGGACGCCGCAGGTACACAAGGGAGTCGTACCTGGACCTTGCCCAGCGTGTGCGCGAGTTCATCCCGGGAGTTTGTGTCAGCAGCGACTTCATCAGCGGCTTCTGCGGGGAGACGGAGGAGGACCACCTACAGACGCTGTCGCTCATGGAGGTGGGACCACCAGTGTGATTGGGCGACAGACGCTGCTGCTGCTGCTGCGGCTTGTGGATGCACACACGCGCCTGGTCATTTCTTTTACAGTCCGCCTGTGTTTAATGGAGGGGTGTACATGGCCACCACTTGCTTGTCCCAGTTGCTGGTGTAGGAGAAGTGCCACTGCTATCATTTGCCACGCGCACCGTGTCATGGTGTCCATTGGCAATGTGCACTCATGTGTAGTGCCTGTATCGCTGCTGCATTGGCATCAATCACTTGCAGCGGAAGCTTGCTGTGTCGCCGCCGCTTCCACTGACCCTGCCAGCACATGCCGTTGCGCATGCACCAGTCTGCCAACATGCCTGCATCTGCTGTTGCATCCACAGCAGCAGCAGCACCACTCCTCAACCACCCACCACGCATTGTGACGCCGGCACCTGCTGCTTTATATGTATGTGTTATGTTTTTACAGGAGGTGGAGTTTGACCAGGCATTCATGTACGCGTACAGCCTACGCGACAAGACGCACGCTGCGCGGCGCCTGCAGGACGATGTGCCTGCGCCTGTGAAGCAGCGGCGGCTGGAGGAAGTCATTGCCACCTTTCGGAGGGGCGCACTGGCCCGAAACACGCGCCTGGAGCTCGGCAGGCACGCGCATTCAACTCTTGCGTCTTTGCTGTGCCAACAGTGCTGAGCAGCTTGTGCACGGCAGTGACGCGCCTGCATGCTGTGCCATGTGCGAGTGGGGGCGGCTCTCCTGCTTTTAAGAAGCTTTCTATGTCACAGGTGCCTCTTCTCTGCTCTCTTTGCACTGGCAGCATGTGTTTGAACAGTAGGTGCATCTCTGTTAAATGCAGTGGTGAGAACCATATTACACAGCTACCAGTACACAGCAGCATCAGCGGCTTCGAAGGCGTGCATGTTTGTTCAACTAGCCAGAGTGTGTGCTTGGTTGCACTGACTGCCCAAAGGCGTGCATTTCACTGTTTTTGCAATCCCGAAAATGCAGGTGTCGTGTGGTGCTGGTGGAGGGGTTCAGCCGCAAGCACACGCCACAGGCACCACTGCTGACAGGCCGCACAGATGGCAACAAACGAGTTGTTATGCCAGGCGATGTGGCGGTGAGCTCCGAGTGGCTTTTTTTGTGCTGCTGCATGAGAGCACTACACCTGCTACTGTGTCAAGCACGTGAGCACCTTCATGCATCATGCATCATGATTCATGAAGCACCTAAGCCACTGCATGCGGCGGTACTCGTTAAACAAAGTATTTCAACTACCGCATACAACTGGGCATGTGCCATGTGTGTTCACAGTGCCCGCGAACTGATGCACATCAATAGGTCAGCACTTGACCAGCACGAGTAGGTTAGCAGCAGCTGGTCTGCCGCTGCTGTAATGTCGCCATTACTCAGTGGCTGCAGCAGTGACACTTGACGCAGAAGTGCCTGGTGCCCACATTGTTCAAAGACGTTGCGGCCAATTATTCAAGGGTTTTGTATGAGGCGTCCCTTGCTCAGAGCGGGCATGCGATTATGTAACAGCACACATAGTATTGCTATTATCAACCCAAATTGGTGACCATGTTGATCATCATGGCGGGTCTCCGCTCATAGCGGGTGTGCAGAACCACCGCCCTGGCGCGTCACCCTGCAAACCATTCGGGTCCTATGCTACCTACCTACATACCTACCCACTATGGACACGTCCACTGTCCGGACCTGCAATTGATGCCCATTTTTATTCTCAACCGTTGGTTAACAGCGCTCTTTCCAACTATGCTGCCCTCACGACCAGATTTTAAGTTGTGCCATAGTATCCAAGTTACCATGACCACTGCAGGGGTATGACACTGTGTCACCTGATGGCTGAATTGCTCTCTTGTGGACATGCCACACTGACCACGGTCGAGCGGTGTGCTGAGATTGGCCTGTGCCATTAGCTCCAGAACATGGCGTGATCCAACGTGAAACACTACCACAGCGCACCACGGACTGCACATGTTGCTTGTCCTGGCTTGCTGATTCCTGGTGCTGTTGGGGTGCCTGCGGCAGCGCTGACAAGCTCCCTATTGTTGACGTTCCTGTGATGGCATGTATGTCACTTATATTGATGCACCTTCAAAACCACAGCCACTTTTCTGGTGCCGCCACAGGTGGCGGCGAGCCTGGACGATGCGGCAAGGGCGGGTGCAGGAGCACCAATGGTGATGCCACGGGCTGGCGACTATGTGCTGGTGGTGGTGGAGGAGGCAACTGGGCACACCCTGCGGGGACGCATGCTGGCTCGCACCACGCTGCATGAGCACCGACGGTGAGTTTTAGGTTGCACTACCGCAAGTTGCAGTTACTGTGTCAGTGCACGTGGTGCTGGTGGCTCAGGCAAACAACAGGCGGGGAGGCTGGCCCATGTGAGGGGCAGGGTTTCCTTAGCGGGTTGTTTGTGCATTTTTATTGAACTCCGCCTGCGGCGCGGAATCACAAGTGCGCTAGGTAAGCTCAGCATGTACTTGAAGTGGCGCCCCAGAGGGTGCTCCTTGCTGTCATCACCACGGTATCAGAATTTGCACGCCCTGGTTGGTGAATTGTCGTGATGACGTTGTGTGCACAACGGCGCACCTGGCTGCCTGACACGATGGCCTAACCCTAAGGGTGCCGCAATGTTATTTGTTTGCTGGTCACACCACAATCGTAATCTGGACCGTATGTAACGTAACGTAGCATGGCAATCATAAAATTGTTGCACTGCAAGTGGTGATCCGAACATGTAGCACGCAGACAGCAGACACAATCATGTAGCAAAATATATTTGCATTTGATGCTTCACTTGGTGCATGGCTCTATTGCATCTGAAATTGTCATACAATCGCACACGGAGGTGACACCGACGCAGGGCACACTAGTAGCCATGGCGTATTAACAAGCATATGTGACAGAGAGAGCTTTAGCCGGTGCCTCACAAAGCCAGAAGGAAGCCTTGGCCGCGACTCAAGCGTGTGCGCATGTGTTGACGTGTGCATTTGTCCTTGCTGATCACCTGTTGTGGCGATACAGGTGGTTGGAGAGGTGTGGAAGGCACGAGCTGGACGTGGAGCAAGCCAGAGCTTTGGTCATGTAGCAAAACAACAGCAGTGAACCAAATGCGTTTTCCTTACGTACATGATGCCTGTGGTGGGCGCTGCTGCTGCTCCAAGGCAGTGTCATGCTTGTGGGCTGTTGGGTCTCCATGTGTGACACCATTTTTGGTGTGCTCCGCCCTGTCTTGTGCATCGTTTGGCCACCATGTGTGGCACTTAGGTAAGGAAGGGCTGTTCCATTTGCTGCTGCACGTATGAGCTCTCTCTGTTCCAATGATTAACGCTTGTACACATGTAAACTGCAAGCGTGCTGTGGCGCAGCCATGCCACCCGCCGGAGCAGCATGCATGGCATGGCATGGCATGGCATGGATGTGACACAAATGCGACATGCAGCATGTCCTCTGTACATGTGTACCGGTACATGAGCGTGGATTTGAAGCCGCATGTGGTTGACATCATGATGTGCGGTACTGTATACTACGTGTGTACTTCGAAATGTACAGTAACCTATCATGATGTCAACCACATGCGGCCTTAAATCCACGCTGATGTACCGGTACACATTGGATATGCTGCATGTCATGTCGTGTGTCACATACATGCCATCCCATGCCATGCATGCTGCTCTGGCGGGGCATGGCTGCGCCACAGCACGCTTGCGCTTTTACCATTACACAGATGCTTGTACATAGAGCATGGCTTGCATGGCATGCAGGGTGCATAATGCGCTTGCAGACTGCCACTGCCAGTAATGCGCACAGCAGGCACCAGCGGGCTAACAGTGCTTACGGTTACAGGCCAGGTTGAATGCGCCACGCACACGCACCAGTCGAAAATGAGTGCCACAAGCAGCCTCAACGCAGTTGCTTTGGCAAATTGTAAGAATGGTGCACTGCCGGCGGGTTTGCACAATACTATATGCAGCAAATGTCTGGTGCGTAGGAGCTGGTGGCCCTGCTTTGCCAAAAGAACACCTTGACACGGCCAGGATCCACACAAGTGCACAGAACCTGCAGACATAGCGCCAGTTCTGTTTCGTTGCAGTGCCAAAGGCCACATGCAAGCATGCAAATCTACCAGCCATGATACAAGCTGGCACCCCAGAGGGGCGCCTGGGCGCGCTCGAGGGCAGACAATGGCAAGCAGGGCAGTAGAGCACACACGCTACCTGGCGGGTGTGCGGTAAGAACCATTGGTATTACCTGAAGGTGAAGGCAAGGTGAATGTGTGGCTCAGCTCGGGGCCGTACCGGCTGTGTCGCCGTTGTGGATGTGCCCCAGGGCTTGCCTGGGTGCACATGTGGGAGGCTATTTAATTGTGCCTCTGGTGCACGCCTGGCCTTTGCCTATGCGTGCTTGCTCAGCAGGCCACCGCCACAACACCCGGAAAGCCACCATTCCCTGCGATGTCAGCCAAGCAGGCAGCTTTTGCATGGAAGCGGGCCGGTTTTGTGTGCTCAGCACACCCTGCCAGCAATGTACCAATTTTACTCATGTAACAGCCGCTTGACATGATGTACTTGAGTACTTGAGTATGAAAGTACTTCAGAAGTATTAGTCCCATTGTCGGTCGGTAGTTTATGCTACTACTAGTAGTAATCATGAAGCATGGACTGCCCGGTACAGAGCTGCTTTAGCAGCTGCACCATTTCATGCCTGCAAGTTACTTTAACTGCCTGGCTGTGGCTTCTTATTGCAGCCAACTTCTTCGCGTTAAAAAGCCGCAGCCAACGCAGCTGAAGGAACTTGCAGGCATGAAAGGGCGCAGTTGCTCAAACAGCTGTGTGCCGCGCAGTCAATACTTCATATTTACTACAGTACTAGTAGTAGCAGACATTACCGACCCACAATGGGGACTAATCCTATCATACTGAAGTACTACACCATGTAACGCGGCTACTGCTGCATGAGTAGCAGTGCTATTGCTGGCATGGTGTGCTGAGCACACAAAACCGGCCTTCTCCGAGTGCACCTGCGCGCGCCGCCGTACCACGGACCCTCTCCTGTGCTGCTGGAGGTGTAGTGCGTGTGACTGGCGGTACTCTGACTGGCGGTACTACTACTCGCGGCGTCTTCGCCCCCGCCACTGCCGCCACACTGCTGCCGCCGCACTGCTGCCGCCGCACCGCTGCTGCCGTCGCCTTCCCGAGGCATGCGCGGGCTCCTTAGCGTGTGTGGCGCTGCCGCTGTGATGGCTTGCCTAGCCGGTGGGGCAGGCGCACCTCGTGGGGGGGCAGGCGCACCTTGTGGCCGACTGCAGTGCCCATGGGCAGCTCAAGGTGCACAGGGGGGGAGGGGTGTGTGGGGGGGGCAAGTCATGTACAATGCAGGGTTGCATCAAAAATATTTAACATGACTATGGGTCCATTTCTCGCGCCCAACTACTTCACGGCGTAGACCCCTCTTTGTGCATGGTGTTTTTGTGTGTGTTTTCAGTGTGCTTGACTGCTGAGCAGGTGCGTGCGTGAGTGGAACGGTTGAGTATACTGCCCCCACAGATGATGGCCAAGCTATTGTGAGTAGGGTTGCGCGAAAATGTATATGGGCTTTTTTTCATGTCAAAACATGTGCAATAACTCACCATGGTGGGCCAGCCACCATGCAAGAGCACCACACATTACCCACACACGGCTGCGTCAGATGTCCTCATCATTATTTTTTTCAGCACTTTAGCCATGTACGCTGTACATACGCTCCGTATACGGCATATATGGCTTGCTTACTAAAAAAGCTTATGTATACGTTTTTGCGTGACCCTAACTGTGAGCACCTACCAACCCACACATGCAAGCATGCGAAGCCATGCAACATGGCCACCAAGTGGGCACTAACCAAGCACAGTTGCACGGACGCTGCGCTGTCACAATACCAGTGGCAGGCTGTGCTGCTCCGCAGGTTAGTCGGCCCTGCTGCTGAGCACGGCTCTGTGGATGCTGTAGTTTGACAGCAACAGCACAGTACCGCAGGATGTTACACATACTACGTAGTATGTAGTGCATACTGCTACCAGTGGAAGTATGTATGCTTCAAGAAAGTACGTTAAGTATGAGCATGATTTTGTATTACTTCAATGTTCATGATGTGCCGTCTACTGCCTACATACTAAGTTTTAGTAGGGTTGCATACTCCGTATACGTATATTACGGCGTATACGCATGTATGCAGGTGGACAAATCACCCCACAGGCTTCGGCCTGGCATTGGCCCCAGCCACGGCAATATCTGGGCTTAGCAGCCTTGTAGGTTTCTTTCACTGTATGCCGTATGATACGGTGTAAATTTCAAGGCGGTATACGCCGCTATATACTAGTAGTACGTTGCTGCCCCCAGCGCGTCTTGCTGCTCTCTTACACGCCCGCTGGCTGTGCTGGGGTAGAGCACTAGGTGGGCTGTACACAGTCGCACTCCCTACTACTAGTAGTACTGTTTTCGTTGGCCTCCGGCAGTTACTGTAACTGCCGGTTTCCTTCAAGTAGTGCAATTTTACAGGCACTGGGGCACTGGGCGAAGTCCACATCCAGCCTTCGGCAGAGCCGACGCTCCGGTACGCGAACAGCGGAAGCGGAGCAGCATGTTTACCACTGCCAACCAGACCGCTCCCTGAAACAACTCCCTCTGCAAGTCCTTGAAAAACTCTGCACGGATTTGTGGACTGGTAAATCGAAAAAAATCTGGAATCTTACTGTACAGTACTAAGGCAACAATTGGCTCATATAACCCCTGAAGGCTGCCATGGCGCACGCACCGCTGGGCCTGCACGCCTGTCATGGCGATGCATATGTGCGGATCATGCGGTGCCACAATGTAAGGCGTGCTGCAAGCACTCTACCCAGGGTCGTGCGTCTGGTCAGTAGGGAGACAAGTACCACCGAAACAGGATACACTGGCATGTTTAGTATTCACGTATGCACCACCGGTGTATTTGTTGTGCTCAGCAGCACGTGTTTCGGCATGGAACGGCCCCATATATGTTGCTGTGTACGTTTATACGCCGAAATATACGTCTATACGTCGATGTATACGTTATACGGACATACGCCGTATATCGTCGGCAAATATACGTTTTTCGCAACCCTAGTTTTTAGTTAACTTCAAAAGAAAGTTAAAGTTACCTGACAGCCAAGGCGTGAACAGTTACTCCTCCGCGCTGCTGGCCTCCTTCTCGTCCTCTCCTCCTGAGGCTAAACTCCTGCCACGCTGCAGCTGCAGGTGGCCGCGTGCATGCAGTGACAGCCCATACGAACAACAGTTGGGATGAGAAACGAGCCACACTCAGCACCGTGTTGAGCAGGTGTAGTTCACGCAAGGGAAAAGCTGATAGAAACGCGAGAGTGTGATCACCCCCTGAGCATACTGGCGCACAGACAGTATGCGGCGACCACACTGGCGCAGTGACACTAGAGCACACCATGCGTGGCGCGAGCCTGGTGGAGCAGGCACCACAAAATTTTGTACAAGGCACACACGTGTGTACAAGGTGATCATTCGTGAATTCAGCCGCCAGCATCGTGTGCTCAGCAGCGCTGCAGCGGTCTTTTGGGGGCAAACACACGCATTGCAGCATGCTAGCAGGCAGCAACGCCGACACCTCTTTCAGCATCCGATGTCCGACCTTGCGTGGGGACTAGGAGCAGCAGCAACCCATCACTTGGCATGGCAAGAACACGAGTAAAAAAATGCAGCAAAGAGGCAACAGCAACTGGCCTGCTGCTGCAGCGTTCGCGTTTGCAGTTTCGCAAGCCTCACTCCAGCAGCAAGCAAAAAGTCTGTGTGCCTGCCTCCGCTTGGTGCCCTGCTTGCCATGTGAGGATAAGCCGCTGCTGCTTCTCTCCCGGAAAAAAAATGAGATGACGACGCTGAAGGTCGGCGGCGTTGCTGTGTGCGACTGGCCTCTGCTTGATTGAATGACTTCGGAATCAAGCAACAGCAGCTGCTCCAACAGCACACATCATCACATCAATCATCAACTGCAACTGCAAAGACGCTGTGCCGCTGGCGCACGCATGAGGCTGGTGGGCTGCTGCTGCTGCTGCTGCTGCACTTCTGAGGTGCGCTGACCTCGCGCCACCTGCCGCCAACGCGTTCTGTTGTGTGGTGCTTCTCCGGTGACAATTTTCGACGGGGGGTTGACGCTCTGCCACTGGCCCCGTTGCCGTTGAGCTGGCCATGCCGCCGGCGCCTTGTGCGTCGCACAGGCCAGCCGCGTCACGGGCGTGCGCGCGTCGTCAGTGCACAGACCCCCATCACACTCACCTTGTGGAGCAGGGCAGGCAGCAGCGGAAAAGTTCCGGCCCACGAAATCCTGTCCCTGCTGGCGCGACGGCGCACTGGCAGGATCTGACAGCTGTGACATCGCGCCCGCCGCCGCCAGCGCCGCATCTCCTGCCCCGCCCCTGCGCCGCCGCCGCCGCCTTCAGCCCCTCCCCCGGATGATGATGGGGTTGTGAAGGTGCTGGGTGTGTCAAAACCAAAACGCCCAGGATGATTGTGCAAGACCCCCTGAGGAGAGTTGCTGAAGCTGCCCGCGCCTCGGGCGTGTGGCGCATGTGCCGACCGGCTTCTCGCACAGCGATCCGCTCGCTCGCTCGGGGCAAGGGCCCCTTATTTACTCTCGCATTGCGCCACCGTGCCCACAGCGTGTGCCTTGCCGCCACACACACACACGCGCGCACCTCAGCTCTGAGCACACAGCTGAGACTTGAAGACCGACCGAGAGACAAGACGCCAGAGCGCGCGTCAAGACACCGACCGCGGCAGGAACGAGAACGCCAGCCAGACACCAGGGACGACGACACCATCGCCCACACCAGGTGAGAAGCTGCTTACACGGTCCCGTCGTGGCGGGAGTGGGGTAGAGCAACGCCCCCCCTGCCGCGGTGGGGGTCAGACCCCCTCGCCACCGTTTGTGCGTGCCCCGGCAAACTTTAAGCCTTCATGTTGAGGTCACGCCCCTCCCGCCCACACGCCGCCACACGCCACACAGCCCCTCCCAGAGCCCCCTTCCAGGAGCTCGGGGTGTCGCCAGGAGCTCCCACCACTCCTAGTAGGCTCAGGCTGCTAGGGCGCCGGCACGGTGACCGCGGAGTGAATCAGTGAATCACTGTGACTGTCCACCGAGTCCAACCAGCAACGAGTGAGTTGAGCCTCAGCCTGAGAGCTGACAAGCAGGCCTCAGTGCCTGCAGTGCTGCTGCCCTGTGTTGTCAGCACCTCTGATAGCCTTATGCACCGGTTAGCAGTCTCGGTATTGCAGCTGCAGCTGCATGCACCTGGCAGTGCACTGCAGCTGCTGCAGCTGCAGCTTGCCACCAGGAACACCATGATGAGCTTACCACCAGGGAACATCATGATGGAGGTGTGCCACTTGGTGGAGCAACCTGCTTCTTGCAGTGGCACTGCCGCCGGGGGCAGCCGCTCCCACCTTGCCATGGCACAGTGACTGCACGTGCGCCAGAAAGCACGCTCACTACCAGCACTGCTCTGCTCACTTGCCATTTTTCCCATGCCTAAGGCTTGCCGCTCCGCACCTTGCGTCCCCTGACTTCCACACCTTCTGCCACAGGGCCACCGCCTGCACACCCCAAGCTTCATCAAGTGCTTCCAAGCTGGTGGGGCTCCGGCGTGAGCACACTGCACAGCCGCAGCGGCGCGAGCAGCGCGCCCAACATGTGGCTTACCGTGACCAAGCGAGTACGCAACGCGTATAACAGCTACGCACTGACCCAAGGGGCCGTGGCGGCAGCGGGCCGCACCGCGGCGGCCGGTGAGGTTTCTTCAGCGCGCCGCACCAATGATTATCTAATTTGTCAATGAGCAAAAGTCTGCACTGGGTTGCCGATCTGGCAAATGGTTCATTGACAAATTGTGCTGCGCTGTTGTGTTTTGCGCACGTGTAACAGTTGCGGTTCTCTGGACATGCCACATCATGATGATCGCGTGTGTGTGTGCTCGCCGAAAATTTTGGTGTAATGCTGTAACTTTTACAGGGCATAGTGACTGTTGATTTACTCAACCCCGTATTAGCTATCGGACTAACTCGCAGCCTGTCAGTGAGTCAGTGAGTGCATCTGGTCACGTGTGCAATGCCACGCTTGTGCACGAGCACCGCATGGCATGTGCCACTGACGCTACTAGTAACAATGGTGCGTCTGTTACAGTGGGCACTGTGTGGGATCATGATGCAGTGCTAACACCCTGAACCTACATGTTCCTGCCTCCGCCGCTGCAATGTTTGTGCCACTGACCCATTGTCAAAGGTGCAACCATCAAGGACCTGGGCCGCACGGACAGTGGCGGCTACAGCATGGTTGCCGAACTGCCGCCTGAGGACATGCCCGACTCCCTCGCCGCGGAGGCGGCCATTGCCACAAGCGACGCCGCACGTAAGCGCTGTGCGCGCTTTCTACAAGTTGTGTTTAACTTAGTTGTATGCGGTAATGCGCGTAATGCCATGCGGCGCGCGCGACGTACCGGCGCATAAGTAGTGTTTTCGCACTGGGATCATCATGATGAGCAGCTGCTACTAGCCCCTCCCTCCCCTCCCTCTGCGCGTGACAGATGCAAATACACTTTTTGAAGAAATACCTCTTTGTAATTTTTCAACTAATGCGCAGCGTACATGTACTTCAAGCACAGTACTTCAAGTGTACGTGTACTTCAAGTGTACTTGTACTTCAAGTGTACTCGTACTTCAAGTGTACACGTACTTCAAGTGTACACGTACTTCAAGTGTACACGTACTTCAAGTGTACACGTACTTCAAGTGTACACGTGCTTCAAGTGTACACGTACTTCAAGTACATTGTACTTCAAGTATATGTATACATCATGGTAGTACTGATGCTGTATACCGAAGTACATAGCCTAGTATATAGTGGTGGTCACCTGCGTGCATGCGCGCTGGCATGCCTGACATGGGCTCTTGCACGCCCACAAGTGCCAAAAAAAAACACCGGTAAGTTGAAGTACATTTTGAAGTTTTGGCCGGTCACGTTAGAGACACACACACAGACCTGTGCATACCGGTACTACGTAGTATGAGTCATGTACTTATCAATTGCACCATCAGCAAGAACTTGACGCACCTGGAGGCCCTGGGTCAGACTCTCACCCACTGTATGTGCCGCACCTGAACCTTTCTGCCGCCACTGCCCTCCCCTACCTGCTGCAGCCGCCGCACTCGCCGCCGAGGCGGCCAAGAGCAACCCTGAGGCCAAGCGCGCCCAGCCCATCAAGCCGGTGGAGGTGCCTGCACCCGTCCCCCCCGCCGCACCCGACACCCTCGCAGCGGAGCCCGCCACGAGCGACGCCGCAGGTGAGAGTTGTGTGCGCTGCGCTTTCTTGTGTTGGTTGTATGCGGTAATGCGCGTAATGCCAAGGAAGTAGTGGTTTTGC
>JAULBY010029116.1:94605-107287 GCA_032358315.1 Ophiocytium majus
GCCCGCGGACGCCTCCGAGCCCGCCGCGCCCGGCGGCGGCGAGGGACTGCAGAGCGAGACTCGCGAGCCCACCAAGCCGGTGGAGGCGCCTGCGTCCGTCCTCTCCGCCGCACCCGATGCCGCCATGAGCGTCGCCGCAGGTAAGAGTTGTGTGCGCTGCGCTTTCTTGTGTTGGTTGTATGCGGTAATGCGCGTAATGCCAAGGAAGTAGTGGTTTTGCACTGAGATGAGCAGCTGCTACGTAGGCTAAGCCCCAGGGCCTCCCCCCCCTCCCTCTGCACGCGACAGATGCAAATGTGGTACTTTAGAAATGTATACCTCAACAAATGTGCTGTGTACATGTAGTACTTCATGTATACTTTGAAGTATACGGTATACATCATGGTAGTACTGCTGCTGTAGTGACTGTCATGGTCACCCGTGGGCGTGCAGTGCTGGCATGCATGACATGCGCTTTTGCACGCCCACAAAACTTTGTGCAAATAAATAAGACTACCAGGTATTGTAGTACAGCCTCAGGTAGTACGACATGCCGCACGTGGGACGCCAAGTGAAGTTGAAGTACATGTTGAAGTTTTGGACGCTCACGTTAGACACACACATGTGTACTGCCGCCGCTGCCCTCTCCTCACCTGCTGCACCCACCAGGACTGGCCGGCGAGCCCGCCGACGCCTCCCAGCCCGCCGACGCCTGCGAGCCCGCGGACGCCTCCGAGCCCGCCGCGCCCGGCGGCGGCGAGGGACTGCAGAGCGAGACTCGCGAGCCCACCAAGCTGGTGGAGGCGCCTGCGTCCGTCCTCTCCGCTGAGGATCCCGAGGTCGTCGAAGGTAAGAGTGGTGTGCGCTTTCTTTGTTGGTTGTACTTTTATGCAGCGTTAATGCGCGCGCTTGCCTCCTGGCAGGTGCAGTTTGAGGAGGGGGCTGTGGCGGCAGAAATGTTTAGCAAATACTGCTGTAAAATTGACTATAACGTAGTTCATGCAAGCATTATGTGGCTTGCACTTTGAACATTGTACACCTTAGAGGTGTACTAGTAACAAAGTACACGTAGTCTTTTTTGTATCCAAAAACCTTGCTTGGAGGTCCCTGCATGAGAACAGGGCTGTACCAAACTATTGTGCGCAACGTGTCACCTTAAGTGTGTGCAATGCGGCGGTGCACATCTTTTAATCTTTTTTTGCAACGAAATGAACGGGCTCCCCCCCCGCCCTTCCCCGTTAAACTCTAATTCGAAGTATTACTCTCAACAATAACAACTGCGACATGTCATGGCACATGCTGTTCCAGCAGACTTGCTGTCGTAAGCTAATCCCAAGCTCCAAGAAAAAGTTACAACTACCAAGTACTTCTCGGAGTAAGTGTTTGTGACACAGCAGCAGTCAGTGCTGACAAACTGTGTGAGAAGCTTGGAGTTGAGGTAATCACTTGAAGTTCAAAATTGCAGAACCCTCGAGTGCTAACCCTAACCCCAAACTTCAAATGTGCTTATGAACGTGACGCCACCATCTCTTGATTTTTACAACCCTGGCCAAGTTATGCACATAGTAAGGCTCACCTCTTGCTGGGACAAAGAAAACAGAAGCAACTGGTTTTGCACCCCTATTCCCATGGAATTGTTGTGCAGCAACAAAAACTTCACATGAAGTACTTGACGTGCAGAGTTAGGCGGATGTGAACCTATTAAAACATCGAAGTCGGCTACCACATACTTTAAGTACTTCAGCACATGTAATTACAAGGGCACTCAAAAATTGATGTGCGATATATAGTCAACTGCAAAGTTCCAAGCCTGTTACTGGATGGTGTATATCACAGGTCACTCTGCAAACACTAAATGTGGGATGTCGCACCCACACTAGGGAGGCATGATGGTCTGATAGTGATAACCGTAAAACATGGCATTGCCCAGGCATCACGCAGTCGTGTAAAGTAAGTTGAGCCCATGTAACGCGTGACTGAACTGCAAATGCTGACAACAATGTGCCTTTGCTGCGGGCGGAATGGCGCGTGGCATTCAGTAACTGCTTAGTAGCTGCTCACACACATTGCCTGCACGTTTCTGCCGCCCGCCGCTCCACCCGCACTCGCGCCTGCAGCCACCGAGAACGCGCGGAAGGCGTGGATAAAATCTCAAAAGGAGCAGGCAGAGTTCACGAACCCGCTGTCCCCTGACTTTATCGTCAAAAGCGAGAAACGCAAGGTGCTGCGAGATGCACTCAAGAGCAGGCGGGAGGAGATGATTCGAGCCAAGGCTGGGATTGTGAGGTGCCAAAGCAAGTACCGGCAAGGCATCCCTGGACTGGAAATGACGGACGGCCCACGCTGGCTACCCCAGTCCGAGATTCTGCGAAGAAAGATCGCGGGCGCGACAAAGAAGGTGTGTGTGCACATGAAGTGTACATTTGCTATGGCAGTATGGAATGAACTGCCGGTAGTATACATGTAATGGAAAGCCAGCTGGTTACATGGCAACTCAAAGGTGGGTAATGTGTATTCCACCACCACCATTGGCTGAGCTGAGCCCCGGCCAGTTACTGTACGCCGTGCTTGCATACGCAGGATAACAGCTACATGATGGAATGTAGCAGCTACATAATTGTGTATGCACAGCAGGTAGTAGCTGACCTAGATTGACCTCAGCAAGGAGTGATGGCGGCATACGCGTTACCCACCTTTCAGTCATGGCACGTACAACCTCGCTTTCCATTATACTGCTGGCACTTCAGATCGCATGTGACATGTCCTGTATCACAGTGGCATGTGGCCGATTTGTGCGCTGCATCAAATGTCATGTGGCCCACTTGCCATGGTGCACCATGTGCTACTGAACATGTGCATGTCCAGTGTGCAACAACCATGTGGTGTTGTGACAACAACACCATGGCGCTGCTCCGCCGCATCCATTGTTCTGCTGCTGCTGCAGGTGGCGGCGTACACAAAAAAGCTCATCAAACTTGAGGAGAAGGTAAGTTTGATGGAAATCTTATCCTGTGTATGCTCCTGCCAGGTTTGATCTGATGTCGTGTGTCCACACTGCGCGTTGCGGTGTTATGGCTGGAATTGCTGTCTCCTGTTTGCCGGCTACTTGGAGTACTTCTGCTGGGCGTATTATAGCAGCAGCAGTCAAACTGTGTCACACGCCAAGCTTACAATGCGCTGGCTCAATCTCTCTGACCTGTGCATGTGCAGGGCAAGCTCATTTCGGACGGCATCGTGGACGGCGATGAATGGGCCAAAGAGTGCACAATGGTGTTGGTAAGTCACATACACATAGGCTTTCTGCCCCAGCCACGGGAGTACCTGGGCTCAGTCACCTTTTTGGTTTCTTTCACATACATACTATCAATTCTAACGATTTTGAGACTACTGAAGTAGGCTACCAAAGGCAGTCAGAGCTCGCGCAGCAAAACCACGAGCTCTCTACCATGGCGCACCGGGAGGAACACTGTATTTGCTGTTTGATATGGGTTGGTGCGTACGGTGGCTTGTGGCTCGCTGAGGAAAAGCACGAGGTCTCTGGCATTTTCACATGCGGCCTTGTGCTTCAGCTGCACCAGTTCAGACTCTGGTATTGCACTGCACAGCACAGCTTGCTGCATTGGGCACTGACGTTTGTACTCATTGGCAAGTTGCATGCGGCATGCAGGCCTGGCAGCAATTGCACCTGTAGCGCTGGACATAATGTTTGTGGTGATCGCTGTTTTTGCTGGTCTACCACACCTCTGGCACACCTGTGTGAGCACCTTGTGACTTGCCAATGGTTGACTCAACACTTGCTGGGGGTTGTCCATGCTGTCATGTGAGCACACGTGTGCACTGGCAGCGTCACGCTGCAGCCCTGCTATGTGCTCAACCGGACCTGCTGTGTGTGATACGTGCTGCAGGCGCAACATGACGCCTTCTGCAAGGAGGTCGCGGACGCGACTGCGCAGCTGGACATCATGGTGGTGAGACATTCGAATCTTTCGGTGTTCAAAAACTTGGTTATTGCTTCAAAAGTACTTCAGCAGTATCCCCGGTACTCGGTACTCACTTCACATCCAGGTGGTTCTTCGCACTTAAGTTTTATTTTGAATGACCGAACCTAAACCACATGACAGCACACTGCAGAGGTTGAGCACCACATGCTGCATGGACAGTGACCCGCTCCTGTCAACTCAGTTGGTTGGCCATATTTGGTACTTCAACCACAAGGAAAGAAACCGAAAAGGCTGCTAAGCCCAGATACTGCCGTGGCTGGGGCCAAATGCCAGGCGAAAGCCTGTGGGGTGATTTGTCCACCTGGTGAAAAGCACCAGACACAAGTACTTGGACACGAAGTACCTTATTATTTCTCCAAAGTGTATATATACCTCGAAGTACACGTGTACGTGTGCCTTGGTGTGCACATTGCGTAAAAATGTTGCTTGGCACATGACACACACTCCTCAGGGACAGCCTGAACTGACAATGCTGCCTCTGCTGCCGCTGCTTTTTGTGTGCGATGGCATTGCACTGTAACCTGTGACTGCACAGATGTTCAGGGAGGACCTGGAGACGCTGGCAATGGACCAGCAGGACGGCCTGGAAGCGTCTGCCACGACAATCCAAGACATGTCCGCAGCCGTGGTGAGGCATACCGCACCTGCATTTGCCATGATGCGTGTCTGACCGGCGTTTTTTTATTAGGACGCCCTTGGTACCTTACCTGTAGTACGCTTCGTGCATGGCACTTGAAGTGCGTTCCTGCACTTCTAGTAGGACAGGAGTAGTGTGTTTTTTCATTAAGTTAAAAGTAGATGGGTTCGATTGATCAGGAGCAGCTGGTGTTTTGCGTGATGGTTGTAAACTGCTGGTGTGTCAATGCCTGTAACGTAGCTCATCTCGTAGTTGATACCGTTTGTATGCATCAGTATACTTCAGAAGTATATACTTCTGAAGTATAAAAATTTGCATGTACACGTGTATGCCATTTTTAAAGTTCTTCATAAGTACTACTTGAAGTATACTACTTTGATACACCACGTACTACAGTACATGCATCTTATGCTAACGAGATAATACTATGTAAAACATAATCATTGGTTTACTACCATCCTCTGACCTGTGTTTCTCTGCCTGGCGTTTGCTGGTGGCCTTTGGCTTCCTTGTTTCGGCATTTCTTGGTGTGCAATGTACATGTACTTAAATGTGTGTCATGTACATGTGCTTACATGTTACAGGAGGAGAAGGACTCCACCATTGCGGACTTGGAGGACAAGGTCAGGGACCAGAAAAGGGAACTGGTGAGTCACCATGGCATGTTTACATGCTGCGCGGCCTCTTTTCATGACCTACTTGTGGTGGTGGTATGCCTGTAGTAAATATCTATCATCTGGTGGTTGCAGATTCTGAAGCTAAGTTTGACTGTTAGTGCAGCTCCATCGAGTAGATCATATGTATACGTGCAAGCTGGTGTCTGTATCCGCATAGAGTAGCCTAGCGATACGCACTTCTTGCCCACAAGTGGCCAGCAGCGGCCATCTGCTTCAAGTTGTCAATGACGTACTGCTCCTATGGCTGCGTTGTTGCACACACTTCGTACCATTCAATCCATGTCGTGCCGCTTGCACTGCGCAGAGAGTAGGTAGGTTACTTATGGAGGTGTCGACACCACAACAATTACAGTAACCGATACCAGAAGTAGGTCACTCGGGGAAATACTCACTTTCATGGCGAGGCCAGCACGCTGCTAGAGCACATGCTTGCACGTGGCAGCCGCATGTTACCGGTGCTTCCAACTGCGGTAGTCTGTACACTGCATCGAATACTACATGTATTTCCACTACATTTCAGAAGTAATACTACGTATTTCTATATAAATAAATACTTTGAAGTACATTATTAAAATACTTGGTACTGTATACTGGTGGTATCATCACGATGTATGGTCATTCCTCTGACATGCACGTGTCTGCATGTCATGCATGTCTGGGTGTGCTGCCTGCGTTTGGCTGCCGTGTTGCGTTGTTGGATTTCTTGATGTGAAATGTACATGTACTCTGCAGACCGGCAAGATCGACAAGCTGAGCGGCATGATCGTTGAGAAGGACAAGGACATCGAGAAGCTGCACGACGAGCTCGGTGCCAAGGAGCAGGAGGTGGCTGACAGGCGGACTGAGATCGTGAGTCACCTGCATGCATGTGACCTCTTGCAGTGTAACTGTTACTGTTACTTACTGTAACTGTAACTGTTACTTGCTTGGAAGTATTATGGTGGTACGACTGCACGGGCTTGCATACCCATACCGCACACAGATTGTGCCACAAGCATACACTATGCCATGATAGTGTTTGCATGTTGTTTGCACTCGCTTGCACCATGCATGCCAGCGTGCCCACAGACGGCGAGCAGAGTTATGGTGACTGGCACCAAAAGCAGTGTACCCAGGTAACTACCAAATTGAGTACTGCTACATCTATCTGCGGCCGGGAATGTGCAATTGCTTTGTGCTGGCGTACATGGCACGGGCGCTCGCACGCCCACAAGTACCAATGCATATACTTCAGAAGTATGTACTAAGCAGTGCACGGTGTGGGGCCATCACACTGCTAGAGCACATGTTTGCATGTGGCAGCCGCATGTTGCTGGTACCTCACAGGTGCGGTAGTGTACACATCATATGGTACAATAGGTACATAATACTACAAAGTACTTGGAAGTATCAACACATTGTACTTATGCACTAGTAGTAAGACTACTGGTGTAGCATCACCGCTCTGACATGCATCGTTCTGCCTGGTGCGCTGCCTGCCTTTTGTCTTCCTTGTTGTGGCCTTTTTTGCTGTGAAATACCCTAACCATCTTCTCTCCAGGACGAGCAGGGCCTTACCCTTGAGGACATGCGCAGCGTGCTCGTTGACAAGGACAACGCAATCGTGAGTCACCTGCATGCTGTGTGTTATACACCTCTTGCACTCGTACTTATTGTGGTGATGCAACTACATGTATCATCTGGTGAATGAAATAGCTAGATATGGCTGTAAGTGCACTTCCACCGAGTAGGTCACTATGTGTCTGTGAGCAGTACAAAGGTTTTTCTTGAAGTACATGGGCCGTCATGCTGTTAGATGCATGTGGTGGCCGCATATAAACGGTGCTTCGAGCTGACGTACTCTAACGTTACCAGTATAGGTACTACGTAGTGTATCGTGCAACGTGCATGTAATATCATACATGTACCAGTAGTACATCATCATCCTCACTGGTGTATCATCATCGTCCCTCTTACATGCATGTTTTTTTGCCTGGGTGTGCTGCCTGCCTTTGGCTTCCTTGTGTTGTCGCATTTTTTGTGTGAAATGTGTACATGTGCGCTTCAGGAAGAAAAGAGCCGCGAGGTTGAGACCCTGCAAGCCAAGGCGGCTGCAAGGGACCAGCAGAACGTGAGTCACCTGCATGTTGTGTGACCTCTTGCACTATTACTTAATGTGGTGGTGCAACCATGTGTGTCCTCTAGTTTATGAAAAAACCAGGTGTGCCTGTGTTCCACCATCATTGAGTAGGTCAGTATGTGTTGTGTGCTTTGATGTCTGCATCAACTCACACACACACACACATCTGGCCATGAAGCGTACCTGTTTGGCATGTGTGCAGGCCACATGTGGCTGGTGCTTTGAGCTGAGGTAGCCTATACGTCAGTCAGTATAGGTATCATGCAATATGTATGTCACAAGCGTATATGATGTCATACATGTACCACACAGGCTTCGGCCTGGCATTTTTGCCCCAGCCACGGGAGTACCTGGGCTCAGTCACCTTTTTGGTTTCTTTCTCATGTACTAATAGTAAATCACTGGTGTATCACCATCCTTCTGACCTGTATCTCTGTACCTAGGGTGCACTGTCCGCCTCTGTGGCATCTATTGGCGTGAAATATACAGTATACATGGAAAAGAAAAGCAATGTGTGGCCATCCCCACGCAGCCACTCCACCTGTGGACTGCCATAAATGCACTGACCTCTTAATCCCGCGACGATGGTGTTCAGCAACAAAAATGTTTTGCTCCTGGTCGTGTGAAATGTGCTCTGCAGGCAGAGCTGGTGGCGGAGGTGATGCGCCTCCGCAATGTGGTTGCCAAGAGGGAGACGAAGATGGCCAAGCTGGCGAGCCAACTGTGTAGTGTGTTGGTAAGGGTGGCAGTTGGCCGTGTGTTGTGCTCGTTGTTGCCGGTCTCTCACGTGGGTGTGGAATAGTTTGAAGTACAACAATCATTACTTACTTGAAGAATTCAACATGGCACATGCACTTCCATAGTACCAGTGCATGGAGTAACTTGGTGTACGGGTGTACATCCATGCCAATGTATTCACAGCAGTGTGCGGCATACCTACTGCAATAGCACTTCACTGAAGTATACACACATTTACTACTTGAAGTGCTGAGGTTATTACCAACAAACAGCATGGCCACCTGATATAGGTGTGCTGGTTTTCAGAGCTAGAATACCTGACTGCACTGTGCACCAGCCGCTGCCCCAGACCATTGAGCGTGCACAGCAGTACAAAGAGGTATCATTTTTTTTAGCACCTACCAGTGGTATCCTGAATGGACCCTTGCAGCCATACAAATGTGTGTCTGCTGCATGCATTAACTGCTGAGTGATTCAACTGCTGCGTGGGTTGCCTTGTACCGGTACTTGACACGTTGCGCATGTCATCCAAGTTTCTGCTGGCACTATTGTATTGTTACACAGCACTGACACTCGCATCTGTAGCTGAACTCCGCTGCTACTACTGCTGCGCTGACCTGTGCACTGAACTGCAGGCACAGGTGGACTGCCCGCAGGACGAGGTGGCAGCCGCGCTTGAGCCGGTGATGGAGCCGGTAAGACACTCCATGCAGTTACCACCTGAGCCATGTTGTCTGTGTGAGTTGCACCATGATCTCGTTGCCGCTTTGGTGCTTTGCGCCATGGCAAGACACCATTTTGCAAGCTGCACAGCATCGCACCCTTCACCATGTGCGCGCTGCCTCAGCCAGAACACATTGCTGCTGCAGTGCCGTAACGGAACACATCAGGTGACACTCCCTTAGTGCAACCCATCCACTTGATGTTCCACCCATGCTTTCACCCTCGTCCACGACTCACACACTGCCATCTGCCGAATACGCGTTTATCTGCTGAGCACCTGTCAACAGCTCATGGCGAAGGCCGAGGTGCGGGCACGGCAGCGCCGGGCCAAGCGCCTGCGGAGAAAGGCCAGAGAGAGGAGCTGCGCCCAGGTACTGGAGGCTGAGCTGGGCAGCAAAGAGGTGTTGGTGGTGGCCATGGGCAAGCTCAAGGCTATGGTCGAGGACCAGGACATGGTGAGTTTGTCCACAACAGTTACTGTCGGCTGCGGCTAGTGAAGGTAGACCTATTCGCAGCTCAAGTATGCACCAGCTACTGAATGACATGGTTTGATGCTGAGCTACTGAATGACATGGTTTGATGCTGAGCTGTAGGCGTGCCCATGGCGGTGCAGTGTGACCATGGCAGTTGCACCATATTGTGCAGAGCCATAGCTCCTGGGGTGCACAGGCATGCGCACGGCATTACGTGTTCATGCATACCAACAGACAACAGTAGGCATGTCAATTCAGGGACAAGTACTGCTCTATGCCCTTCTGTGCATGATGGATATGCAATTGTACATAGCAGGCTCACTTTCCTCATGGTACAGCAAAAGTACAGCCTTCCATAAGAAGTCCATGTGACCAATGATTGGATTTTGCTACAACCTCTCAGCTTCCGGCCCCTGTGACGGGCTTGCACTGTTGTTTACAGCGCGCCGTGGAGACGGAGCGAGCTGCCGCCACCAATGGGATCGGCTACCTGAGTACCGCTCTGGGCAGGCTGCGCGCCGGCATCTTCCAGCGGCCCACAGCCATTGCCACCATCGCCACCATGGGGATGATGGCAGAGGCAGGTGCGGCGGAGCAGGCGCCTGTGAGCCCGCGCTCTCTCCGCGCCAGCCGCGCGAGCTCCCCCCGTGGCACCCGCGGCACCCCCCGCGCAAACAGGAGCACCCCGGCGGCTGCCGCCGCAGCTGCCGATGGGCCGCCATCGCGCGGCCGCCGTGGCGCCAGCCCTGGCGGCGGCGGTGGTGGCATGGGCGCTGGGCCTGGCGTGTTCGCCCGCTCCCGCAGCAGCAGCCCCGACAACAGGGCGGCAGGCGCCATTGCCGTTGTGGCCGCTGCGGCAGTTGGTGGTGCCCGCAACACACAGGCGTCCCCCCTTGTGGAGATGCTGGGCCACCTGGCTGCCCCCCCTGTCATGGGGGGCTAAGCTAAAGGTGGCTAGGGGGGGCAAGCAGGGGTCGAGAGAGGGGGAGTTGAGGAGGCAGGGGCATTGTGCGTTTGCACGATGTAACATCTGCAAGTGCTGTCAGATGCGGGTGTGGCGTGCCTGGTTTGAGAGTGCATCATGCATGCCTCTGTGTGGCGACGCCATGCCCTGCTCTGCTGTGCCCTCAGCCTAGTTCCACGCCGCGGCAGCTGTTTTCAGCTGCTTGCTGGCCCGTGTCACTCTTTGAAGTGATGCCCATGGTTGCTAGTATTCTCCTACCTCCCCCCCTCCCCCACTTCGCTCCCCTACCTTTCCCGGAGCACCTGCCCCTGTGGCAGAGGCGCGTGGTCGCTTTGTGCGTCAGCGCCCAAGAGATTTGCCGCACCACAGCGGCTGACGTGATGGCTGCCATTTAGAAAGATATCCTGCTGTGCGCTGGCTGAGGTTGCCATGGATGTGAGGAGTATGATTAAGATTTTACTACGGTTATGTATCTCCGCCCGAGCCCCTTTACGAACATACTACAGTAGTATGCCGTTAAACACGAAATCTTGGTGTTCGAACAAATGTGTTTGCCTTGCCGATGTGCGCCGCTGCTGCCGCCGCTGCTGTTGCCAACAATGTGACATGCTGCTGGTACCTGTGACATGCCCCATATACTAAGTGGTGGTGATGCCACCCACATATGCGGGCTGGCTCTGACATTTACCGCCGTCTGGAGTTGCACGTACCGCCGTCTGGAGTCCATGCCCCAGATATAATGGCACAAAGTGCACAGTGCTAGGCAGTTGTGTGTGGTGGGGGGGTGATTTGCATGGGCACCTAGATTATTCACGGCGCGGTGGGCATGGTAAGGCCAAGTGGGCTAATCCTCAAAATCCCCCAATCACTATCCCAAAAATACCACTACTAGTAGTTGCGCTGCTGCAGCACGTGCTCCTGTGGCACACCTGTTGCATCCACCTACAACATGCGGTACTATGGGGCTGCACCCGCAGTCATGTGGGCATTCATGAGCATGGGGAAAATGAGTAAAACGCTTCTTTGTTCCACCCATGAGCAACGCGCATGTGGCCAGGGCACCAGCTGCACCAGCACAGAGTGCAAGTTCAGCAGATCGTAGCACCCAAGCATCGCAGCAGTGTGGGTGCTGCACAACCGCTCCGTTTACTGATACTTCTGGCTCACCATAATTTGGCATCTGCTGATGTTGGCCTACAAGCATCGCAACACTGAGAGATGTGCAAATGTTGGAGGTGTGCGCCGCACACCTCCGTTTACTGGTATTTGCACACCAAAGTCGGCGAGCCTTCCATGAAGCAGGGCAGCCGCGGACGGCTTTTGATTGGCCGCGAGGTGTGGAGATTCATGAACCCACCAGTGAGCGGGTGAACGCCACCAGTAAGCGCTTAAGCGGAACTAATCGCAGCCCTGGACATGTGTGCACGAGTGTACACGAAGTGTACACGGCGTGATCACAGCCTGGCTTTGGGGCTGGCAGGACGCCACGGGTAGGGGAGGGACACCTGGACGCCTGTAAGCAGTATACAGGTGCTATACATAAAAATATACAGTCTATCATCCTGTTTGCTAAACATGTGTACGTATACGCACCAACCCGGGTTGACCACATGAAAGCACGTACAGCAAAGCTAAGCGTTCTCTCGGCGCCCCTCAAACCGTAACGATCCGTTGCGAGTCGCCGACCTTCAACAAGAGGATCTAAACCTAACCCCAGGTCAGTACAGTGTGTGGAAAGCGAGAGCAGAAAGCAAAGGCAAGCAGCAAGGGCAGCAGCGCGGGCAAGGTGGCAAGGTGGCAGGCGACGACGTCGCAGGACGAGCTGCTGGCAGCTAGCGAGGCGTCGGCTCGCGTGCTATCAAGCAGGTGGGTGGGGGGCCAACTTGTCAAATTTTATTTCAGCTGCATGAAATGATAGAAGCGGGCCCGTCACCAGCGAACGCTAGCCCACACAGCACCGGTGGCAGCGCAGGAGCGGGCGGGTGCATGGTCGGTGGATGATGCCCTGGCAGCCGTGTAGTCGCGTGTCGTATTTGTGATGGCGCGGTCGCGAAAGCAGGTCTTTGGCACATGAGCTTTTCAAAAACTCGGCAGTTGGCCAGCAACACGCAGGCACCCAAAGATTTGGTGCTCCACGCGCGCACTGCTGGCGCCGATGTCAGACAGGAGCGCTTGAGTTCGTGGGGCTGCCTCTCCTACCGCGGGCGCACCATCCCGCCTGGGGGCGCTGCTTCACCCCTTGTCGCTGTAGGCCACGCACTGCACACGCTGGGGGTACCTTCACAGAAGGATTGTTGTGGTATCTGCACTTGTGTGCATCTTCCACTGTCTCTGTACTCTTCCCTATGTTACTGTCTGCACAGTCTTCTGG
>JAULBY010029117.1:0-42936 GCA_032358315.1 Ophiocytium majus
TCGCGTCCGGCTCCCCCGCCATGCCCCTGACCTGTGTGAGATGGCAGTTGGTCTCGCCTACGTCGCACCGCTCGCTCCCGCAACCCTACGCGACGCGTCCGTGCCTTGCAGGTGGAGGCCGCCATGGGGGCTGTGAGCTGGTAAGCCATTTACACCGTACGTGTGGCATGTATGTACTCTTATTAAACTCTGCTTAGGGCGCGGAAAGCCCTTTGCACGCGGTGCGTGTGACCAGAACATCGGACAGGTAGCGAAAAAGCTGGCAATGCTCAATACTTTAAGGGAAGCTTGGCATGTTGCCAGAGCACTACTCTAACGGATTGCAGCCCCATGTCCCAGGGGACCTGCTCCCACCATGTATGTACATATGCATGTACGTGGCATGTATGTATGTATTTATGTTCATGTGGCACACATGCGGCTTTTCCATACCTGAGGAGTACATGTTGGTGTGCAACCCTGCAGCTGGCTTGCATGGTCCGGGCGTCTTCCACCCAGCACAGCTTAGCGCGTTGTCGCGTGCATTGCGCACCTGCCCACCTCACGCGTGTACTGTCATTCAACTCTGCTTGGTGTGCGGAAACCCCTGTGCTTACCCACCAACGCACCGGTTACCCCGCACTCACCCAGTGGCACCCTGCCCCCGCTACTGCCTTTTTTTTTGTCTGCCTGTTGTCCACTACTTACACTGAAGTCTCTGCCTGGTGGCAGCCGTAACGTATATGGTCCATGCATCCATACTGGAGCTATTTGCTACGCCAACGGAGGGGCTGCTCAGCGCACTGGCGCTCGGCGTGCAGGAGGAGAAAGAGCAGTACGTGTCACAGGTGGGACAGCGTCAAGTGACAAAGCAGCTCAAATGATTGCACTCTTGGTGTGTGATGTTGAAGTTGTTTTTGTTGAAGATTTGATGTTGAAGTCATTTTTTTGTTGATGTACACTTGTGCGCGCGCGAGAGCCCAGGTCGGGCACCCAGCGTGAAGAAATGGCATGTGCCCGGCCGGTGTGGGTGTGACACTCTGTGTGGGTGTGATACTGTGTGTGGGTGCGACACTACTAGTAGGTGTGTGTGACACTGTGTGGGTGTGTGACACTGTGTGTGTGTGTGACACTGTGTGTGCGACACTGTGTGTGTGTGACACTGTGTGTGTGTGTGTGTGTGACACTGTGCGTGGGTGCGACACTACTAGTAGGTGTGTGCAACACTGTGTGTGTGCGCGACACCGTGTGTGTGTGTGCGACACTGTGTGTGTGTGTGTGCCACTGTGTGTGTGACACTGTGTGTGTGTGTGTGACACTGTGTGTGTGTGTGTGTCAGGTGGCACACGACATTGGGACGCCCATGACCACCTTTGCGCTAGGCCTGCAGCTGCTAAGGGAGGACCCAGAGGTCACGCCCGCCATGCGCCAAGTCCTTGACATGCAGGTCAGTGCCTTTGCTAAGACATTTACATGCCTCGACATGCAGGTATTTTGTTACCTATAGGCATGCACAACTCCAGATACAGTGCCCTTCGCGATTTAGTGCTGGGCAGTGTCACCCCCCTAACACCCCGCACCAAAGCAAGGCCCGCGCTAAATCAAATTGGGCACTGTGTATCGTTTGTATACAGTATCATGTGGTCTGTGATAGGTCTCTGGGCCCTGCATTAAACCGCATATTACTCTAAATCAGAGCGCACTATATCGTTCCACACAAGGAAAAAACACGAAGTGCTCACGCCAACAAGGTGCAAAGTGCAGGAATACCGAATACCACGCATACAGTGCATGTACTACGAAGTGTGTGCAGCATGTGCACTTTCTTTTGTGACCTCGCTTTTCCATCACAAACGTGGTGCAAATATTACACATTTCGGCCACGACAAGCTGAGTTGCTGCTTTCACCATGGTGTTCAAAACGCGCAGGAGCACCAAATACCACCCATGTACGCCATAATGTACTTAATATTACTAATAATAATGCTACTACTTCAAGGAGTATGTAAAGAGAACATGTACTTAAACACATACTTTTGGTAATGTATAATAAAGGCGCGTTGGCAACCTTACTTTTTCATCCAAAAGCGCTCTTGCGGTGCATGTATGGCGTACTTATTTTGAAACAAAGTATCGGCATGTATGGGGGGGGGTGCTGCAGTGATTGTGTGGCATGTCATGTAGTACGTGTGAAGTACTAGAGGTACTTCAAGGAGCATGTAGGAAGTGAAGTGCCAGTCGAGCTGCCCAGAGCATGTACAGACGTACACACTGCATGTACCGTAGTGTATACGTACTTCTGAAGTACATGCATGCACATGCGAACAGTGGAAAACGCTGTATGTGGGAACTCCCAGCCAGAGGTTGCACGCATGCCAGGATGGCAGGTGAAGTCTTGGCCACTTAGTGCCCTGGCCTACTGGACCACAAAACGCAGTGCCGTTACGCTGCTGCTGAGCGAATGCGGCAGGACATGGCGGCAAACTGCAGGGGGGGGGGGCTGCATGAGGCAATTTGCAGCAGCCGTGTGGCAATGTCCATTGCTGTGGGTGCATGAGTGACAAGGTTGGGCGTCACTTGGTGCTGTGAGAGTTCGCTCTGTGCCGAGCTGCCCAGCAGGCCTGGGGTGTGTGTGCCTCAGCTGCGGCTGGCCATGCGTAGCACATTGCAAACGCACACGAGCGGGGACATGTCGCTGGCTGCATGGCCGGCCAAGCCAAGCAGTGGCACCTGCCAAGCAATGGCACCGCTGCTGTCGCGCCAGTGCACTCCCACAAGCCAGCAGTTGATGAGTTCATGGACATGCAGTGTGACTAAATTCATTATTATTGTACAGACTCACCCCCATGGATGCAGTTATGACAATTGTTGAGACCGACTGGTCCATGACTTGAGGATGAACTAACGGACTCATGATGGTGAATTCATTGACGGTTGATGCAGGTTCTGGCCATGGACACCATGGCGGCCATGCGCCAGAGGGCCATGGATGCCACAGCATACAAGATGGGCCAGGTGCCAGTGCCCCAGATGTCGCACGGCAGCATCCGGGCGGTGGTGGCAAGGCAAGTAGGCACCCTGCCGATGTTGGAATATTGGCAGGCACTCATACTATGCTCGTATACTTATGGGCCTGTGGCTAGGGTGCTGAGCAGTAGTGGGCTGTTGTAGCAGTGCGCTGTCATATTCAACCCGGTTGTGTGCCACGTAACTGCCACTGCCGCACGTGCGCTGCCCGCTCTGCCTGTCCCTCCTGACCCCCTCCCCCCGCGACCGCTCGTATTGTTATCAACATTCGCTTGGGGCGCGGGAAGCCCTGTGCACATGGTGTGCGTGACTGGAAGCAGCGTGGTCGCACGTGCTGCCCTGCCCTGTTGCTAGCCGGCGTGTACATAATGCCCAGCACGATTCGTCCTGATGTAAGCGCGGCATGTTGCTGCAGCGCTGCTACTACCAGTAGTGTACTGCAGGGCACCACTCACACTGCATCGAATAAGTGTGCACGCCAAACCGTTGCGCGGTTTTCCGTGCCCTGGTGCACTTGCACACCTGTCCTGCACGAGGGGGGTGTATTATACCCTGTGGTTTACGGTAGTGGACTGCAGCGCACCCTCACACTGCATCAAAGCGTACACACCAAACCGCTGAGCAACCTTCTGTGCGCTGGTGCGCTTGTACACAGGCCTGTCCTCCACATCTCACCTGCGGCTGTCCTGCCACGTGCCGCTTGCAGGTGCATTCAAATCGTCAGCCTGGACCTAGGGCATGGCTGGACTCATGCCATCCCCGACCACTCAGATGCGGGCGCGTCCTATGCGGAGACGTGCGGTGCCGCCGCTGCCGCCGCCGCCGCAGCCGCCGCCGCAGCGGCCCCTCCAATACAGTGGCGGTGGCAGGTGCAGAAGAGGGTGGCGGGCGTGGTTGCCACAGACTTCTTCTGGGTGCAGGTAAGGGCTGCTTACACACATGTATATTTATGGCATTTTGTGAGTGCATGGATCAATTCATGGGACCATCATGGGACCAAAGCATGAATTCATGAATTAAAAGCATGAATTCATGGTTTTATGGTTCTTGGGAGTACATTGGACCAGCCGCCTTTTCAAAACAGGTCTTGTGCATGTGGCTCTTCATCATTGCACACTGCTGCGCTGCGCAACTGGCGATGGCGCGAGCCCAGTTGCCACCGCTGCTGCATGCTGCAAGTGCGCCTTCAACTGGTAAAATTCTTTGAGTATCATGCACTTCAAGTACTTGAAGTACTTCGAAGTATAGCAGAACCCGCCACAATGTCGTGGCAATGCTGACCCTCCGAAGGTGCCCCCACACCGCGCGACACATGCAACCTATCGACACGACTACGTACCTCCAGCGACTGCAGGTCATCCGCCCGTGACCACAACACGCGCTCACCGCCACACTTGCTGGCCGCCGCCGCCCCCGCCGCCTCCGGTCCCAGGACATGCTGCTGCAGCTGCTCAACAATGCCAAGATGCACGCGGCAGGCACGCGCATTGTCGAAACTTCAGTCACTGTCACCGGGGAGGGCAGCGCCAGGCAGCTGAGACTGACGGTGCGCGACTATGGGGTGGGCATGCCCCCGTCCAGAATGGCAAAGGTGTTCGAGGCCTTCAAGTGAGTGACGGACCCCCAGGGCGCGTGTCAGGCTCACGTTGTTGCGTCTCTACGTACTTGCGTTAGGGCACGCACTGCACTGTCTGCACACCAGTGGCGCGAGACCGGCACCCCCTACTCCCCCCCGCCACATCACTTGCACATGCGTGAGCGCCTCATACGCAAGTGCCCAGGCTGTGCTCACATGTGTGGCACCTACCCCTCCCCCTGCGCCTGCCACCCCGCCCCCCCCCAAAGCCAAGGTCGCACCGCCAGCAACGGCCCCCGCCTGGGCGGCCTAGGGCTGGGCCTGTCTTGCGTGGCCCGGAAAGCGCGTGCACTTGGCGGCAGCTGCGGCGCCAGCTGCATGCCCGCCCCTCCCGGCGGTGCCACCAGCGGCAACACCACCACCACTGGCGCAGGCGTTGGCGCGGGGATGGAGTTCTGGTTCTCGGTGCCGTACGCGCCGCAGGAGGGCGGCGGCGGCGGCGGCGGCGGCGTGGTGCGTGGGGCGCACGACGTGTCTACGCACTCCTCGTGGAGCGATAAGCAGGGGAGCACGCGCCTGGTTCACGCGCTCAATGCCGCGGAGGCCGAGCCGGACGCCCCCTCCTGCGGCATGCTGCACACCGGCCAGCAGGTGCAGGCGATCGTGGCGCGCGCGTCCGTGTTCATGGGGGGCAGGGCGTCGGTGGCCGCCTCTGCCGCCGCCGCGGCCGCCGCCGCCACCGCCGCCGACACGGCCCTCTTGCCCGCCGCCGCTGCCACCGGGACCACCGAGGCCGGCGTCATTGCTGTCCATGTGGGGCGGCGGGCGGGGGGGGAGAGGGACGCCCGTTCGGCGAGCGCAGGGCCTGCCGCCGGTGTGCGCCCATCGTGGCACGTGTACACCGTCGGCGGCCGCCCCAGTAGGGCCGCCACCGCAGCGGAGGCGCCAGGGCGCTGGGGTCGGCAGGAGAGTGCGGGCTCGTGCGGGGGGGCAGCAGGCGCCGGGGTGGATGTGGAGGTGGGGGGGTTGGAGGCGCCACGTGCGGCCACGCAGGCGAGCAGCGAGTCTGGCGATGCGGCCATGTCAGTGGTTGCGGAGCTGCCGCGCCTGCGGCCGCTGCGGCTGCCGCGGTTGAATGCCGAGCGGGAGCTGGAGAGGCAGCGCAGCAGCGCGAGCGGCGCCACTCTGTCCGACAGCAAAGCCATCGACGACGAAAGGGACTCCATGTCGACGGCGCGGTCGGCGGGGGCGGGCGGCGGCGGCGGCGGGGGCGTGCAGAGGGCGCCGCGGCGGCTGCTGGTGCTGGTGGTGGAGGACGAGCAGAGCATCCGGCGCTTCATCAGCCACATGCTGAAGCGGCGGGGGCACGAGGTGGTGCTGGCGTGCGACGGGCTGGAGGGGATCGAGGCCACCAAGGCGTGCACCTTCGATGCGGTGAGAGGGGGTGTGATGTGTGCAGCTGCTCTTACGCTCGTGCGCACGTGCTTGGGGGCAGTCTGAGGCACACCGTGGAACTGTGTGTGTGTGTGTGTGTGTGTGCGTGCTTAGGTGCACACCCCGGGGGTGTTGCGAAGGCTGGCGCTGCCTGCCTGGTCCACAGGGGCTGTGAGTGGGGCTGGGGGTAGGGGTGGGAAGTGGAGGTGGGGCTAGGGGGGCACGTGGTGTGCGCACGCGCATGCCTGCTGGTGCGCCCATGCTGTCACCTCACAGCCCAGTGTTCCATGGCAAGCTGCAGCGGCACAGCTATAGCCGCAGAGCATGCGCCGATGGCGGCGTGCCACTGCAAGCCTGCTAGCCAGTGGGTGCCTGGGGGACCAGGTTGAGCGCGTATTGGTGCAGTGGCAGAGGGCTGGGCAGGCAGGTGGCAAGCCAGATAGGGCCCTCCATGGCAGGCCTCAAGCGCGTGGCACTCTCACGCATGTGCGCAACACCGTCCACATTATGTATGGCGCTGTCTGTCTCAGCGCGCGCTTGTAAGTATCGTAACTGACGGTTTACAACGCCCGCCCCTCGTTGCCAGCGGCGGGGTTTCCTGTTGCTAGCACGGGGGGCGAGCAATGCACGCGCGTTATACAGAGTACCCAAATTTGTTTAGAATACGCCCCCGCGTTGTCGTCATTAAGGCGCCGTCAGCCTCGCGGGCGGCGTTATACAGGGTCATATGACGCTGCATAACGCCCCCCCTCGTTAAACAGGACCCCTGCGTTATACTCCGTCAGTTACGGTAGTACATGGCAACCCCAGGGGTTTGTGGCGTTTTGCCGCTGACCAGCCGTGCTGCCGCGCCGCCGGTGCTGTCCGTTGTCACCTGTCACGCAGGTGCTTATGGACCTGAACATGCCTCGGTGCAACGGCATACAGACGATTGAGGCCATTCGCGCGCGCGAAGTTCGCGAGCCCAGGAGCCACCCGCGGCAGTTCATAGTGGTGGTGAGCGCCAACTGCTCTGAGCAGCAGCAGGCGGAGGCCAGAGCGGTGGGGGCGGACGGCTGGATTTCGAAACCCATCAACACGCCGGCGCTGGTGAGTGGTGATGGGTCACAGCATATAAGTTTTGTGTTCGTTATACGGCGTATGACGTATCTAAATACGGCGTGTAACGTACCTCGAAGTATTTACTTGGACATATTTATAAGGACGGTATACCGTGTTGTGCCACAATAGTTGCCCGGGTCTTAGCCTGCGGCACTTTATTGTCTGCCTCCCAACCTATCCCCCCC
This sequence comes from Ophiocytium majus, assembly GCA_032358315.1. NCBI lineage: Eukaryota > Xanthophyceae > Mischococcales > Ophiocytiaceae > Ophiocytium > Ophiocytium majus. The sequence goes on from JAULBY010029117.1 coordinate 7,303, forward strand.
CCCAGTCAGTTTGTACTGTCGGCAGTAGCAAATGCTGAAAAACACAAGCTCAGTGCTATTTGAGTAATCCAAAAGAACGTGCCCCCCCAGTTTTTTTCGCCCCTCCCACAACGACCGCCCCGGGCAACTATTTTGGCACAACACGGTATATACACCGCATGTCGCGATTTTGGGCGCATAAACACACCGTATTTTATACTACTAGTAGAAGTATAAAACGCGGTATAAGCCCTGGCACTTTCGCCACTGGAGTGTTGCTGAGCTCATGTGCTGCCGTGTACAGTATGGGGCAGAATGCCACGGCACGGCTCACGGAAGTGATACGGCCACCTGGTCGAGAGCAAGTAGCTACACGTCCCGGCCATACCCTCTGTGGGTGGGCTGACTGTAGGTGTCAGCTGCAGTCACGGGTCATTGACAGTCGCAGCAGTGCTGCAGCACGCACTTGTAGGCGCTGTAGTGGCATGCGATGGGCCACGCGCCAGGGAGCGTGAGGCATGGGCTGCGAGCATGGGCAGCGTGCACGAGCGCAGCCTCCCATGTGACTATAGGTGCTGCAGTGGCCTGCGCACGTTCTAAACGTTGCCGCATGCCCGCCCTGGCTGGCGTGACGGCCTAAATGACGCTCGCCTCTTCTGCTGGACCGGCCTGCTGCTGCTGAGCACAAAAGTGAACTTCAATATTTGAAGTGCACCCAGGCTCGCAGCGGTGTCTGCCCTGACACCTGCGCTCAATCTCGGCAACATCGAAGCATCGCAGTTGAGGCAACGCTTAATGTACTTCAAGTACATGTGTTGTGCCGTGTCACACTTGCAGTCGCTCGCTGCACACCGTGACAGTCCTGCGTTGCCCCCCCCGCCCCGCCCCCCCCCCTTGTGTTTGGGATTGCTGCAGTTCAAAATGATAGAGGAGCGGGATGGCGCCTGCCCGGCTCCTGCTGCTGACAGCAGCTGCACCGCCAGCAGCTTGAGTGCTGGGCACTCCTGTGGAGCCGAGTGTGCGGCCGCAGCAACGACACCGCCTCTGGCAGCGCCACCAGCAGCGAAGAGCGTAAGCGGTGTGCCTGCTGGTGCTGCCGCACTGGAGAGGAGCGGCTGGAAGGGAGGGCAGCCATCACAGCAGCAGGAAGAGTTTGCATCTACCCTTGAGCTGTGAAGGGCCGTTTATTATTTTGCTGGTGGAGCAGCACCTCTTTGCTGGTCGAGCGCCAATACTGCTGGTGGCCATGCCAGTGGCGGCACTTGTTTTGAGTACACTGCCACCTGGCACAAGTGCGCGGCGCCACTAGTAGGGCTCCGCCCCATTCCCACCATACTTTTCCATGCCGTCATGTACCGCAGTCACCCCTGTGTGCGCACCATATTGAGCCTTCCATTCCTTACCATTGCATCCCAGCCCAACCCGCCCCCCCGCCCGACCTTCAACAAGCTTACACCTTGCTCAGCAGCAAGACCGCCCACCAAATACCCCAGCAGCGGCAGTGCTTCTGCGCTGACCATGATCAGCAGTGCTCAGCACCCAGCAGCAGCGGGGCTCAGCAACACCTTGCATGCCGGCGGCAGCCACCGAACACGTTCTTGTGGCTGCGCCGGGCGTGCAGCCGCGCCTGCCGCCGCACCGTCATCCCACAGCTGAGTGCAGTGGCAGGCAACACCGCCCGCTGTGTGGGCGCTTGTTGTTTCTGAGCACTGGTCAATACAAACCTGGCGGCCAAAACAGAGCATGAGTGCGTGTCGCGTGTCGCGCGCGCAGGGGTGCTGCTGCTGAGTGAACTGCGTGCGCTGAGCTCACGGCAGCACCCACCTCCCTGTGGCACACTGGCACCACAATGTGCCACACGCTGATGCACTCACTCTTCCAATGATGGCGGCACTACTCGTGTTGTTGTGAAAAAAACATAGCATGGCTGTGGGCAGATCTGTGCGGCGGCTGCTGCATACCAACCAGGCACTGAACGCGTGCGGCAGCAGCAGCAGCTGCTGTGGCGGCGGCGGCTTCCAACTTCAGCTTCAAGTTGAAGTAGACGCCAGCAGCGCCTGCACATCAAAATCCGCGTCCGCATCGCCCGCGAGCCCCAGCGGCGCCGCGGGCGCCTGCTGCTGCTGCTGCTGAGCAGACCCAGCGCTGCTCAGCAGCAGGGGCCCGCTGGACCAATCATATCCCTCCCAGCGCGACCCTGCCGGCAGCACCTCGTACCCGCCCACCGCAGGCACCGCAGCCCGTGCTTGCGCCAGCGCCGCCGCCGCCCTGGCGTGGACCGCCAGCAGCGCTGTCTCCACATCTGCGGCCTCCATCAACGGCTGCTGCTGCTGATGCTCAGCAGAGGCGGCGGTGTCACTGCTCAGCGGCTCGCCGTGCCGCTGCGCGTGCCTTTTCTCGGAGCGCACCTCCATCAGGTGCCGCCGCACCGTCGCACGCGATGCATCCACGCCGGCGCCGGCGGTGCCGCAGCAGCAGCCGCAGCACTGCCGCCCTGTCAGCCGAAGCCAGCCCTGAACGCCCCCAAGGGGGCGGTCGGCGGGCGCGACGCTTGGCGCCACCTGCTGCAGCAGCAGTGCCAGGTGATACAACTCTGCACATGTGCCCGAGGACGCCACGATTGCCCACCAGCGCCTGCCATCGAAGCTGCTGCTGGCGGCGGGGGTGGTGGTGGTGGGTTCGCTGAAGGGTGGGGCGCAGGTCTGGTACTGCTGAAGCTGGGCCACGAGGGAGAGGCAGCGCGTCCGGCCAAAGCCTCGGCGCTTGAGCATGAGCACCGCCATCGCTTTCACCTCCTGCAACTGTGGATGCAGGGGTGTGTGGGGGGGGGGGGGTGGGACGGCAGGAGTGTGGGCGTGTTGTGCGTGGTGGTGAGATTGAAGCCCCTAGTGAGTTGAGGGAGGGGTAGGTTGCAGGGGTTGCTGCAGTGTACAAGCAAGCTGGTGCATGCCTGGTCCCAGGTCGGCGTAGAAGAAAAAGGGGCTGTGCATGTTAGCCTCATTCATTCATGATTCAGCCACGGCTGCAGCTGCAGGAACGCCATGTGGTATGGGCGACTGGGCACCTGTAATACCCAACCAAACACCATAACATCTGCAACAAAACTGTGGCCACGCTGTGATCCTGGAGTTACCACCACACACACGTCAGTTGCCTAGCGGGAGCTGCTGCTACCATGTGGTGCCAAGCTAGTTGCCCGGGTCAACCGCGTTTACGTACTGCGTTGTTGCTGGCTCCAGAAGTAGCTAACCGCCTTCACTCTTTTGCATACAGTAATCAGCTATAGTAAACACTGTGGTAACTTACTTGGACGACGATGTTGTGACTTGCTCCCAAAGCACACGTACCCCCACTGCTTGGGTTCAATAGTTGCAACACAGCTTGTTCCCCAAGTACGACGTAGTATGCGATACCGACCTGAGAAACAACTACACTGTAGTGCTTGGCACTAGACGGGTACAACAAGGCAAGTACCGCAGCAGACGGTGGCCACCTCCCAACAACCACACCCCACCTGCGCCTCCTGGCCAGCCGCAAGCACCCGATACCGGGGATCCAGGAACAGCGCGAGCCTCGCCAGCCCCCCGTTCAGCTGCAGCGCCACCGCGTTCACCACCGCCACCACATGCGCCCGCAGCCCACCCTCCGCAGGGTCTGCTGCGCCAGCCGCCAGAGCCGCTCTCACGCCCGCGGCCGCCCGCAGCCACACCAGCGCCGCGTCTGCAATAGTCTCCGCTCCGCCCCGCCGGGCCGCCGCCACCGCGTCAGTCAGCGGCCCCAGAAGCGCGCACAGGGCGCTCAGGCGTGTCCACCAACTGGCATCTGCAATCAAAGCAGCCAGCTCGGGCGGAAGCTGCGGCGCCGCAGCCGCAGCGGGGGGCTGCGGCAGGGCACACACCGCGCCGCGCAGATGGCCCAGGGAGCGAGGGCACTCCACCAGGGAGTCGGCGTGCGCGGTGGTGACGGGCTGGGGGTCGGGGGGGGCGGCAGTGGCGCCTCCCGCGGTGGCGGCGGCGCGCAGCAGCTCCAGGGCGCGGCTGCCTTGGTGGAAGTGGGTGGCCATGCGGTGGGCGGCGGTGATGAGGGGGGCGGCGGATGGGTGGGAGGCCGCCCAGCACACGGCGGCGGTGAACGCGCCGGCGTAGCACCTGGAGGGTGGCGGCGGTGGCGGGCAATTGAAAGGCTGTGTTGCCTTTGCTTAGCGGTGTCTTTTGGTGGGCAGGTAGGGGGCAGCAGGCGGCAGTAGCTCACTTTCTGTGGGAGCAAGTGAGCTGGTGCTATCGCACACGGGCTTGGGGACATCGCTTTTGCCACGAGCAATGCACTTATGACACAATACTGGCTTCATGCCGTTGCACTTGATTTCACCGTGCCTGCTGTGTGCTCACAGCAAGCGAGCAGTTAAAGCGGGTGCCATGGTAACTGATGTGCCGTGCTGGCAGGTGCCAGGGGGCGGGGGTCATTGCAGGGGACCTGCGCTGGGTCGACACATCATATGGGTGGTGACGGTGCGTGTGAGCCGCAGCAGCAGTGAGGAAGGCTGCCCAGCAGAAACGAGTCAGGCCCGCAGCAGCAGTGATGTCAGCAGGCACTGCCTGGTCCACTTGTGCGCGCGCTGCGCTGCTAGCTTGGCGCACCGGCCATGCGCTGGCACACCAGCGCGGGGGGCGACTGTGAACTGCTGTGCAGCTGACAGCAAGGCTGCTCAGCAGCAGCAGCACCGATGATAACTTGCTCAGCAGCAGCGATAGATAATTAATGGTGTTATCATACGAAGTACCATTTGTTCCGTTAGTATGTCGCTTGTTGCACGTACTAGGCAGGAAAGTACTGCCAAAGATTTTTCTGGTGCCCACCGTTGATGTATCTGATAGCCAACTTCAAGGCGCACACCCTGGTAACTTCAACAACTGAAAATTCAACTTGGAAGTCGAGTTACCGGCGATCCCAGTCGACCATCCGGTTGGTCGTAAAGTGCATGTACTGTTGTTGCTAAAACACATGGCGAGTGTATGTTTCAAATAAACTTCATATATTACTTTTACTACTTATCTACCAACCAAGGTGCACGAGCACACAATATTCAAGCTTTCAAACACACACACCTGACGTCAATGACATGGCTGAGGGAGGGCAAGGCGGCCACATTCCGCCGCAGCTCTCCAAGCTCGGCCGGGTAGTCGTCTGTCACCAGCGCCGCGACCCTCTCCGCTCCCACCTCCCGCACACCGCGCATGAGCACATCGCTGGCCCACTGCACAGGCAGCAAAGGCGCCGGGCGCTGCTCCGCTTCCAATGCCATTCCTGGCACCATTCCTGGCACCATGCCTGGTTCTGAAGAACTGCCGTCAGCACACAGAACGTGCGCAAACTGGCCCCGCTGCGCTGCCTGCGCCGTTCCTGGTGCTGTTCCTGGTTCCGAAGAGTGGTCCTCAACACAGAGAACGTGCGCGAAGCGGCGCCGCTGCGGCGGCGGCTGCGGCACCAGCGCTTCGCACTGCAGCGCCAGCCGCGCGGCTTCTGCCGCGGCGCCACAGCAGCTGCGTGCCGCCCAGCAGTGCATGGTCACGGTGACATTTGTGTCATTTGCCAGCGCGGCAACCAGGGCCGCACGGGCCTGCCACACACCCCGGGGCAGCAGCACAGTCTCCAGCTGGGCTGCCGAGGCGGGGATATAGGCGGACGCGGCGCCGCCGAGCGCGAAAATGTGCGTGGAAAATTCATGGAAGGCAGGGGCGTCCACCGCTTGGAAGGGTATGTCGCTGGTTACGAGCCATGCCAGCAGTTTGCTGTTGACGCCGTCTGGGGATGCGGCGGCGGAGGCAGCGCGTGCCACTGCAGCGGCAGCAGGGCGGGGGTGCAAGGAGAGGGCAAGAGAAGGTGGGGAGGGGGTTGGTTGCAGCTGTGCCTGTCAGACGGGGTGAGAGGACATTGCAGTGTTTTGTACGAAAACTGCAGCGTGGCAAATACAACACGCCGTACACACCAGTTGTGGAGGCACAGTGCAAGGCAGCCGGGTGATAGGCGCAAGCACCACCATTTGTGGCTTTGTTGGCACAGTGCAAAACAAGACTACCGGCTACTGGAACGTAGCAGCGGCGGCTTTGTAACCAGGTCATGTGGTCTCGATAGCAAGCGTGCACTTGTGCACCCGCAGCAGCCCATGCCACAGCAGCAGCAGCAGCACGGTCGCACCTGGTAGTTTCAGGCCGCCGCTGGCGCGTATGCTGCTGCCGCTCGCCGCTGCTGCTGCGCCACCGCCGCCGCGCTTTTCACCACTCCCCTCCTGCGACTGCTTGCGGTCGCGGCGCCCGGCTGGTGCCGGCGCCGGCTTCTCCTCACTGGCAGGGGCAGGCTTGGTGGACGTGTGCGCCACATGCTCGCGCACCGCTGCGGGAACCGTGTCGCAGGCCTTGACGATGTGCTTGACTAGGGCCTCCGACTTGCCGTCCCCTATGACGACGCCGCAGTACTTGCAGGTGCACGACCAGCGGCGCTTGGTCTGGGAGAACTGCCCCCGAACGAAGTGCTGCCATATTCCCCCCGGCTGCTGGCCGCAGAGGGGGGAGCGGCGAGCGCGCTTGGCTTTGGGCTGCCCGTCCGCTGCCGCTGCCGCCGCTGGGCCTCCCTTGTGTTGCAGGGCGCCGTCATCGCTCTGAGCTGCGGTTGCCGGTGCCACTGCTGCCGGTGCCGCTGCTGCTGCTGCTGCTGCTGCTGCTGCTGCTGCTGCCGCTGCTGCTGCTGCTGCCTCTGCAAGTAATGGTGCTGCTGCAGCCGCTGGGGCAGCACCTGCTGCTGCCGCTGTGGCGTTCGCGTCCGGCTCCCCCGCCATGCCCCTGACCTGTGTGAGATGGCAGTTGGTCTCGCCTACGTCGCACCGCTCGCTCGCCTGCAGCAGTGGCCATGGCATCGCCCTGAAACTCGCCTAATGATCCGCAAACCCGTGTGACCCTAACCCGCGAACCGTGAAACCGAAACGAAACGGCAACAACAGTGGCGACTGACACGACAGACTGCGTCAATCTGCAGCTGCGGTGCGGGTGCCATGGGTAGGACTGCCAGGCCTCGCAGCGCACCGCCCGAGTCTTCCTACCAGGCGCGGCTGGAGCATGGCATCAGCATTACAGGTCAGCCGGTCAGTTGGCCAGTTGGCAGTTGGCCATGTTGACGCGCGTGCAGCAAAGAGCAGGCAACAACACAGCAAACTGCCGCTGCAGCAAGTACAGCATCGCTGGCGGTTGCAGGGGCACTGCGACGCGTCCCATCAGACTACACACATGCCTAGGCAGCACTACCATTGCTCCTTAACTGGCAAGTGCACCGTACGAAAGCCACGCCGCCAGCAGACCTGCACGCAGTACCGGACACAGCTCTCGAGCATCGGCTAGCCCGCTTGTCAGGCGGCAGCCGCTCCAGGAGCAGCTGCCTAGGTGGGGCAGACATCAGTAACAGCGGTGCCAGCACCGCACCCACAGACGCAACACTCCAGCAGCAGAGCAGAGCAGACCAAACTCGGTGCTGCCGCAGAAGCAGCAGCACCACGGTGCTCTGTGCACTTCGGTTTGTGTTGGTACCCGTGTGGCAGCCGCATGTAATATATATACAACATGTATACTGAAGTATATTCATGGCATGCGGGCTGGTCATAACTAGCAGCAGCTGCGTGGCCGCATTACGTTTGTTAGTACACTGTTCATGTGAATCGTAAAATATGCCACAGCACCGCAAGTGGGCGAGCTTGGCAGCTAACACACAACGGGCATGTGCCGACCGCTGTGTCACACGTGTTTGGCGCACAGGGCGTGAGACGCCTGATTTCATATGGCGGGAGCTGCTGGTGCGGCAAAGGTGCGCAAGCATTGTGCTTCACAGCAGCAGCTACATTTCCTCTCTCGTGTCTGCGTAACTGTTCACTGGGGTGTGACGCGATGGCGCCACTGCCACCTGCAAGTGTTTGCAACGCAGAAGAAAGGTGTACTTCAGAAGTGTGGTACTTCCTCTGTATCAAATGAATTGCAATATATCTTTGACAATTTGCTTGATGGTGTTATCGGCGGCGTTCGCCAGTGATGACCATAGCAAACATGCAGAGCATGTCATGAATGTGGGGGATAGATACTTGGTTCGCTGCTGTAGCGCTTGCGTGTCGGCGGGGGTTGTGGTTCGTCAACTGCAGTTGACTGCTCATTTCAGGGCTCTTCAAGCCACTCGAAAGGTCAGTTACCCGCCGCCCCCCCGACTTCGTGCAGCGTGCACTCAGGCACCACACAGGTGCGCCAGGCGTCTCATGTGTGTAACCTATCCCCATACTGTTGCACTAGCCTGTCTGAAGCGGGCGCACGTGTCGGGCGCCTGCGTGGCGCGCCCCCCCCCTCCCCGCGAGCGACGCCGTTTGAGGGGTCCCACACTTTATCTGCAGGTACTGTTGAAGGCACCCCCCGCACCCTGCACAGACACACCCACCACCACTGCCGTGTGGCAACGCCCGGTGCTAGCCGTTGACCGGCCGCGCATGGCACCAGCGGCGCCTGTCATGCACAGCGCCGCTGCCACCACCCCCCCCTGTTGCTACTGTGCCTCTGGTGCGCCGCCAAAGCGAAGGGTCGGCTGCGGCCCCAGTTCCTGCCACCTAAGCACGTGCCTAAGCGCGGGCTCAGTGGCTGTGCACGTGTAGCTGGGCTTCAGGGGCAACATCGATACAGCCGCCGCGCAGCGCTGCGAGCTGTGTCGTGCGCTAGACTCGATGTTTCAATCTGTTGTGTTGCTGCTGTGTTGAAGCCTGTGCCCCCCTCCTCGAATTTTACAGGTTTTGGTGCATTTTCCTCCGCTGAAATTCAGGGTTCCCAAGACTGGATTGAGCTAGAAAATCGGCATCTGGGCCGTTTTCTAAGCAAAATAGCTCAGATTGAAGCGGCTGACGCGCGGTTTCTGTTGGTATAGGGGTTGCATAGGCAGCCGAGGCCGTCCTGGCGAGTTATATGGCCCCAAACACACATGTCGCAATTAATTTGATACGGAGGAAGTATGTTTTGGGGCCAGATGGATAGCAGCACGTGTCTCATCTGGGGGGTATAGCGGACGTTGTAGCATGTTCTGGGATACTGGTACAGGCTTTGCGGCTGGCGCGATGGACGGAGGCACTAATAAAGACCACTTCAGTAGTACTTAGCAAGGCGCTGAAGTAGTACTGTAGTAGCGCTACAGTGAGGCAGCCGCTATGCCCAAAAGATGTGGGCTTGCACTTTCACCGTCATGGCTGCAACACAACAGCGCGCACAGTGACACCCTGCAGGCGGCACCTACATGCAGCTGAAGCACAGCTCCACGGTTGTTTGCCGGACGATGCCTGGCCAAGGTGTGAGGTGCCCAGCATGGCACAAAGGTGCCTGTGCCCCGCATCCACACATCATGAGCAACAAACGCCTTCACCAGAACTGACCTGTAGGGCTCAGTCAGGGTAGTCCAGCAAAATGTTGCCAGGGCCAGACACTGCCGTGGCTGGGGCAAGATGCCAGGCGAATCCTGTGGGGTGGCTTACCCGCCTGGTCAACACCAGATCTTTCGCACCCTATACAAACCAGCCAGTACCCTTGAGAGCTGTTGCGGCATCAGAGAATGTCATGCGAATGTAAAACAAAAAAATTCCAGGTGGCAAGTGCGTGTGCATAGTTTTTTTTTCGTTTAACACCAGTGGCGGCAGCACAGTGACCTCCCACCCCTGCTCCCCCACCGCCGCCACCGCACACACTGCCTGCGCTCCCTGCAACTGCCCATTGTCCAAACCTCAACAACAATGAGCAGGGCCAGCAACGCTGGCATGGCCGGCGCCATGCGTGACCGGCGCGCCGCGCGCACGGCGCTGCTGCTGTCATTTGGCGCCAAGCACGCTCGCTACATTGAGAAGCATGGGCTCATGGGTCTCAGCGCGCCGCCCGCCAACTCGTGGGCATCGGTGATAGCGGCGGCGCAGCCGCGGCGCGTGAGTTCCGGCGCCAAGGGTGGCATACCCAGTGAGTACTCGAGTGCGCCGCTGCCGTGAATCACGGCGTGTATCGCATGTTATGCTTTGTGATGTTACTAACTACTGGAAGTACTAACTACCAGTATAGTGTACATACATGTACCAGTAGACATACCGCCAAGGGCGGCATACCCAGTGAGTGCGCCGCTGCCGAGGGTCACGGCGTGTAACGCATGTTCTGGTTTGTGATGTTACAAACCATAGTTTACATACGTACTTCTGCAGTGAAGTATGTACCACTAAAGTACAGCGCCAAGGGCGGCAGACCCAGCGAGTGCGCCGCTGCTGTGATGAGGTGTGATGGGTCACGGCGTGTAGCGTGTGTTATGCTTTGTAATGTCACTAACTGTAGTTTAGAAGTGCATGTATGTACCAGTACATATGGCGCCAAGGGCAGCATACCCAGTGAGTGCGCCACTGCCGTGATGAGGTGTGATGGGTCACGGCGCGTAATGCATGTCATACGGCGCATACTGCTACTTGCAGTATTGTATGTTGCCACCACGGCACAGTGCCGCTCTGCCACTTCAAAGGGATGCTGTGAAACCGATGCAGCAGCGTGTCTCTATCCCTTCTCCGCTGGCCGCCGCCGCTGCTGACGCTGCTGCTGCTGACCCTCAACTGGCGCGCGACCCCGCCCTGCACCTGCTGCGCACTTTGACTGCAAATGTGCAAGCTCAGACACAGTGCGATGTGTGGTGCGCCATCACCACATCCTCTCACTAGCGTGTGTAGACCCCGGTACAATTCCCTCCCGACCTTTTTCAGGACTTTAGCCTAGCTGGGGGGCATATCAGAAAAAGCAACAGGAATTTCAGGCGGAAAATCATTGTCTAGCCTTAGCCCGGCCAGGAATCAGGAGTTTGGCCAAATAATAAAGGGATTTGTGCGGGAGCCTAAGCGTGTGCCCCCTCCCTGTACCTGCAACTGCTGAGCACTTTGACTGCAGTTGTCACAAACGCAGGCGTAGTGTGATGTGTGGTGCTGCGTTGCCACGTCCCTCTCACTAGCGTGTACATGTGCCCCCTCCCTGTGACTGCAACTGCACCTGCCGAGCTCTTCTGTTGCAGTTGTGCAGGCGCAAGCGCAGTGCGATGTCTGGTGCGGCGTGGCCACGTCCGAGGGCAAGCGGGGAGCGGTGAGGCGCGCCACTGACGAGAAGGAGTGGGTGCAGGACACTCTGGAGGTAGGTACAAAGTACTTCTTAAAGTAGTGTTGTAGGTACAATATACTTGTTGAAGTAGTATTGTAGGTACAAAATACTTGTTGAAGTAGGACACTCTGGAGGTAGGTACCTTCTTGTTAAAGTAGTCGCACGTCTGTCATTACCTTGAAGGAGTGGGTGCAGGACACTGGAGGTAGGTGCTGTCTTGTCACGAAGCACGGGTAGTACTGTTGTACCCTGCGATATTTCTGATGTGCCTCCCAAAATAACATACCCCCTCCCCCCTTTTTGTGTTGTCACCTGTGGTGATTTGTAGGGTTTGCTACTTGTGTACTTCGGCTTAGCTGTGTGAATGGATCCCAAACCAACAAAAAACGCCGCACAAAGGTGAAAGCAAAAAAAATAACCTAAAAGATTATGTGTGTAAATTTTCATCCAACCACTTTTTAAATTGAGGAACCTCTTTAATAATTTGGCAATGTATGTTAGAATTTATCTTCGAAGAATTCGTTCATACTAGGCGATAAGGCTGGCGTCAACATTTTATTTGGCACATATACCATATAGCATTGCTAGCACCCCATCTGCTGGGTCCATGGGACTTGCTGCACCTGTTGCTACAGCGACCAGCTCTAGCAGACAGGTAGTAGTGCCACATGGCCGCTGCCGCTCCTCGAAACTTTCAAAGCGGTTTCAAGTTAAGGTGTTTTGCTGCCGGGTATCAAAATGATGTTGAAGTCAAGGTGTCTGCTGCCAGGTACAGGTAGTTGTACTCTGAATCATCCCTAGCCCTTAAGGACACTGACCGGCGCGTGTAGGTGTGGGGGCTGTCTGGTGCTTTCATCAGGTGGACAAATCACCCCACAGGCTTCGGCCTGGCATTTGGCCCCAGCCACGACCGTATCTGGGCTTAGCAGCCTTTTAGTTTTTTTTCACAAAGTATTCGCACACGTCCACAAGCGGCAGCCGGCACAGGAGAGGCAGTGTGTGGGGCACCCAGAGCAACACCCAGGCAGCTGCCCAGCTTCGTGCTTGGCCGTGCAGGTGCAAGTTCCCATAAACGATCTACCAGTAAAGATGCCCGGCAGGTTTGGCAGACACACTGGTACCGGATGGCAACAACCAGCTAACGCGAACACTCATGTTTGCAAGCTGTGTTGGCTGCAGGAGCTTCAACTTCATGGCTTTCACTTACAGTGACTTCTTAACACCACCTTAACACATCACTCCAACTGAGATCCCCGACTAGTTTGCTACCCCCCACAGCCCCTGGCACACAGGTGGCCTACTAATAGCCGCTCTAGGTGCTGCAGACAGGGTACCAAGTCGCCAAGCGCGCAGCATGTACATATGTACTTGTATGCGCAAGTGGGTGCACCAGCCAGACCGCACAGCTGCAGGAACTTCAACTTCAAAACTGCAACTTACACTGACTTCAACTCCACCACCTTACACATCACTCCAACTAAGCGCCCCCGACACAAACCTCAACTTTAAAAACTCCAACAACCACCCGTACCCAACTTCAACTACAACCACGCAGGAGGATGCCGCCGGGGGCCTCTTTGGCGGCTTCCGCCCCACGCTGCCCGCGCGCACGACCAAGCCCCTGCTCAGCGGCAGATGCCAGGAGAGCGTCACCAGCGGCGCCAGCAAGCTTCAGCTCACCTCCGACGACAGCTGCAAGCTGCTGCGGACGGCCAGCAAGCTGCTCAGCGCTGCGAGGATTGCGGACGGCGATGGGCGGCCCCACACGGCGCCGGCGCAGAGCATGGGGGTGGCAGGGGATGCGCGGAGGGAGAGGGAGGAGGAGGCTGCTGCGGCAGCGGCAGCAGGTGCGTGTGCAGGCACGGGCGTGAAGTGGGTGTGAGGAGTGGTGGTGGTGGTTGGGGTTGCGGTGTGTGTGTGTGTGGCGGCGCCGCTGCCTGCGCAATCGCAATCTGCAGCGCGCACGCAGACTACAACACTGACACAATCACAAACCAGCACATTAGTCCCCCGTACATCAAACTTGCCTCTGCGGGGTGTGTGTGTGGGCAGGGCAGATAATGTACCTGCACGTTGTGCGTTCTGGAGCCACATGCAGCCACCAGGCCACTGTGTGCGCCGCCGCCTAGTGGTCGCCTAGGTTGGGGTGTGTGTATGACAAAAATCGACACCAACACATCACGCCCTTCTACTTCAAATGACTGTCCACATGTGTATAGTATCCATGTGCACGGTGTCTATGTGGGCCAATTAGAGTACCTTCCCACAATGAGGGAGGCTGGCCGCAGCGGCGTGCCCAGCTGGCCCTGGCAGCTGCGATATGCCATCGTTTCTCAACAAGCACAGCCGGTGCAGCACTGCGTGCACTACCGCCGCCTCCACACCACTGCACTGCCGCCGCTTGTATCACCCAGCCGCCCTGCTCCTCATACCCACCCGCCCTTCCCGCATGCTGCCGCCGCTGTGTGCATGCAGCGCCAGCGCCCGAGGCACCGCACCCACGGGTGTACTCAGCTCACCGCCGCACCACTGTGGCCGCGGAGCATGGCAGGGGGCTGTTGTACCAGCCTGATGGCGCAATGGTGGAAGGCGTTGGCAGCGACGCGCAGTGCGTCACGCGCATCGGGGTGCTGGAGACTGTTCAGGTGCGTGGCACTGTGTGTGCGTGTGCATGGAGGGGGGGGGAGGGGGTTGATCTGCTTTTTGGAGCATGGTTGGTGGTAGCCATCAAAGTGCGACAACGAAAGGGAATTGTGGTAGTGCTGCCGAAGGGTGTGAGAGACTGCCAGGCCAACGCGCAAGTAGGGTGTAGGTGCAGGGAATTAAAATTGAAGTGCCACTTTCCCCTACACAGGGCCTTGCAGCCTCAGCGTGCTTCCAGGTGTTATGCAAGGGAGTCTGATGCGTGTAGTGCTGGCAAGCGGCATGTATCCATGTCATGGCCTTCAGCTGGAAAACCTACGCAACGCATTCTTGCCGCTGCCGGTGCACAGCTCGGAGTCTCTGTCTCGGCCCAGCTGCCGACGCACAGCTTAAAGTGTCTGCCTCAGCCCAGCATGGCCAGTCCCACTGCTGCAGGCTGACATGCACGGCCTGAGTTCTTACAAACCCACAAAGCGCAAACCAATAACATGAAGTAACCCATGGTGAGGCCTGCCTGCTGATCATGTGCCTTCCACAGAGCCAGCATGTGTGGCAGTACACGCGAGGCCTCACCCACCGGCCCACCACTGGGGTGGCCACTGCGCCAGCAGCGGTGCCAGCGTCGCCACGGCCGGCAGCGGAGGCAGCAAGCCTGCAGTCACCACGCTCCATGACTGCGAGCGGTTACGGTGAATGCCGTGCTGATGGGGCTGCGGAGGTGAGGTTGCCCGCAGTGATGTCAGCGCGCCTTTGCATTGCAAGTTGGTGTGGCCACCTACCTGGTTTGTTCTCAGAGGAGCATGGGAGGCGTCTTGTCACAGGCCTGTCTGTGGCATGGGCAGGCGCACGAGCGGAACTTGTTCACTTGCGGGCTGCATCATGGCCGCGGTGCTCAACAGAGTACCTGGCCACAGGCTTAGTAGATACAATGTTGGCAGTTCCTGCAGCCTACCCCTGGGCCCTGAAGGCTCGCTGAGCTTGCTCGCCTTCAGAAAAGCGAACGGCAACTATGGTGAACGTGGGTCTGCCTTGCAGCACACACGGCTGGCTTTTGGTGGCATCCCACAAGTAAGCCCTGTTGGTAATTGTACTCTGAATCATCCCTAGCCCTGAAGGGCACTGACCGGCGCGTGTAGGTGTGGGGGCTGTCTGGTGCTTTTCGCCAGGTGGACAAAACACCCCACCGGCTTCGGCCTGGCATTTTGCCCCAGCCACGGCAGTATCTGGGCTTAGCAGCCTTTTAGGTTTCTTTCACAGCCATGTAAGCGCGGCTTGATGTCAGACGGTGTATGCCCCCCCCCCCAGCCTTGCCCCTGTACCGCTGCCGTCCGCCCCCGTCCGTCGCTGCCCAACAGACGGCGAAAGGGACGCCCTTCGCCTCGCCCCGCAGCCCTGCTGGCGCAACGACAGCGCACCTTTCCCCACGCTCGCCCGACCACACGTCGCCCCGCCACCACCACTCCCAAGACCAGCATGCCTCGCAGCTGCACACGCCCTCAGAACAAAGGCGCCCGCTCGAGGCACAAGCGTCATGTACCCAGGCCGTCACTTCGCCCAGAGACACGCCTGGGTCTCCAACGCCACCCACCAGTCAGCTGTCACCACAGATGGGCCCGCCACGCACCAGCCAGCATGCCCCTGCGCCAGCCAATCAGGCGGCGCGGCAGCCATCGCTGACCAATCACATGTCTCCGAGGGCATCCGTGCTTGGCGCAGCGCCCCAGCCCCCGCGCGGCAGCCAAGACGCCACCGTCACGGCCCCTCATAACAGTGCTCCAGCGCAGGCACCGCAGGAACATGGCAAGCCGGCGGCGATGGGACAGCTGTCGCCGCGGGCCTCGGTCGTGGGCGGACGGACGCTGGCGGGGCTGAGTCAAGCGGTCAGCCACACGTCGCCTCGATTGTCACAGGGCGCAGGTGACTGGCCAGCCAATGCCGCCGCCGAACAGCAGCAGCAGCAGCTGGGAGCGGGCGAGAGTGATGGCGTTCCCACCATGGTGCTGCCCTCCTCGGCCAGGCGGGCGTCCGCACGGGCGCCGCCGCCAGCACCAGCCTCCACTGGCTGGCACGCCGGCCCCAGCGCACTCCACACCCCTCGCCGCAGCGGCCACCGCGCCAGCACCACCCTCCTCAGTGTCACAGCGCCGGGATCGCCGCGCGCCGACGCCGCGGGTGCCACCCCAGCGCCTGCACGTTCCGCCACTCCAGCACCTGCAAGTTCCGGCTCCGCGGCGGCCACCGCAGCACATACAGGTTCCACGGCCGCCGCCAGCTTGGACGCTGACGCCGCGGCCGGCAGCCTTGCTCCCTCCTTCACTGCTGGCAGCGGCGGTGGCGGCGCGCACCATGCTGCTGCCTCTTCCCTTGCCAGCGGCAGCCTTGCACCCCCCGCGGCGGCCGCCCCCGGCAGACGCCGCAGCAGCCACGGCCCGTGCGTTCCCGAGGGCCAGCTGGGGCTGGGGGGGCACTGGGCGCGTGCGCGCCGGCGGCCGTGGCTGCAGGGCCGCGTCGCCGCCGCCGCGGCCGCCGTCGGCATCGAAATGTCTGCGGCGTACGCGGAGGCCCTGGAGAGCGTCATTGGCGACGCGTCGCTTGCGCACTCCCTGGCCATCCTAGACTACTATGGAGACGCGACGGTGCTGCTGAGGGGGAGCGCAGGCGTGACGGGGGGGGGGCTGAGTTCGTCGGCGGGGGGGGGCGGGGGCAGCGGCTCCTGGGAAGGAGGGGTGGCGTCGGCGCCCGGCGTGGGGACGGCGGTGGCGGTGTGTGGGGAAGGGGCGACGCCCGTGGTGCGGCAGCGGAGGGTGACGGCGGAGCGGTGGGCGCAGCGGCAGGCGGTCGCTCGCGCGCGAAGGAAGGCTATTGACAAGGCCCGGGTGAGAGCAAGGGGGGGGGGGGGGCTTTGCCAGTGGTTGCCGGTGAAGTAGGGATGGGTGGTGGACGGTCAGTGGCGGATGAGAGAAGAAGAAGAAGAAAGGGCGCGCGGGGGGGGGGGGGGGGGGGGGGGGGGGGAGTTGTGGTAGAAGGGTTGCTTGCATGTGTGAGTTTGCCGGTCATCATACACTGGCAGGCGGTTGTCAAGGGGGCTGGTAGGGTAGAATGCTCCAGCAGCACACCAGGCAGAGGAGTCGGCAACCTACATACTATATACATATAGTGGTTGTTGTACTAGTATGACTGTGGTGACATGAGGTTATGCCTGGCTATATATCTGCGTACCGCAGCGGTTACGACCAGCCCACCACTGCCATTGCCTGAATGGTGTGTCATCAAAACGAGTACAAAACGCCCCGCCCGCTCTTGCCGCCATGCACAGGCACTTGCTGCGGGAGCCACCATCAAACTTGCTAAACAATGCTATACACGGCTGTGTTAAACATGCACTATATTGCGCATGCGCAGGAGGAGCGGGCCATTCTGCAGAGTGCGACCACGGAGCGGCTGCGGCTGCGGCGCGTGCATGCGCAGCAGCGGCTGGTGGACCAGCACACCATGCTGGTGGTGGTGGCCATGGCTGTGCGCACAGACTTCATGCAGCGCCGCTCGACAGCACACTGGCAGGTGAGAGACGGGGGAAACATGAAGAGCAGGCCGTGGGCGGACCACGCATCACGGTGGTGTGTTACTTGAAGTACACACTTGAAGTACACATACTTAAAGTACATACTTGAAGTAAACATACTTGAAGGGCATACTTAAAGTACACACATACTTGAAGTACATACCAGACATGAGCTGTGCGGCTGCAGGGGTTGCTCTGGTGTGTGCGCGCTCGGGTGCACACAAACCGCTATTCGAAATACGCACCAGGCATGGGCTGTGCCAGGTTGCGTTGTGTTGAAACTGCGTGAGTGCACCCACGCGAAAGTCTTGGTGGCAGCAGTGCATTATGGTGGCCGCATGTGTGCAGCAGTGGGCCGTGCTTTTCAGCCGCGGCCCTATTTGGGCAGACAGCGTGTCAATTGACAGGCACCTGGCCGCATGGTGGTTGATGGAGGCGATGGCTGGACACACATGCGCCTGAATGAGAAGTCCTCCATGCCATGGTGTGCTTCGAAGTACGCAGCTTGTCAGCAGCTGTGGCTGTCACCTTCCAAAACAAGGGGCATAACCACTACATCCTACTACTTGAGTGTACTTCAGACTGAAATATTCTTTGAAGTACTTCAGAAGTATACCTTATGCTTCGCGAAGCTTACCTTGGTACTTTGTACCTGCTAGTGTTACTTCTAGAGTGTATACTCACCTCGAAGTACATGCCCCACATACGTAGTACATGTATGCGTATATGGTGTGTGTGCCAGGTGACCGTGCCAGTTTCACAGTCACCCCTGGGAAGCACCGGCCATTTCACCCTGCTCCTGCCACCTGTCACTTCCATGTGTACTGGCACACAGACAATAATCTTATTTCAGTATTTGGAATGCAATGTCCTGCACTCTACTGAGCACTGCTGCTGCTGCCGTTGCTTGTTTCTCTTCTTCTGCTGCTGCTGCTCCCGCCTTTGCAACTGCTTCTCCTGCTGCCGCTTCTTCTGCTGCTCCTTCTGCTGCTGCTTCTTCTGCTGCTCCTTCTGCTGCTGCCACTGACGCTGCTGCTGCTGGTGCTGCTGCTGTTGCCACTGCTGCTGCTGCTGCTGCTGCTGCTGGCGCTGCTTTGCTGAGCAGCTTGCTGTGATCAAGGCCATGCGCTGGCGCCGCGAGCAGGCCGCGCACATAGTACAGGTCAAGTGGCGAAAGCGCCTGGTGCTGGGGCTGGACGTGGACCCACGCCTCGCTGAAGTCAGGTATGTTCGCTCATGAACATGGTGGTCATGCATGAATTCTTGTGAATACTGGAAGTGATGGGTGGGTGCTGGGGCTGGGGCTGGACGTGGACCCACGCCTCGCCGAAGTCAGGTATGTTAATCCATGAACATGGTGGTGATCGTGCATGATGTCTCGTGTACACTGGAAGGTAGTGGGTGGGTGCCAGAGTTAGATGAGGACCCATGCTTGATGGAAATCAGAAAACTTTGTTGATGAGCTTGGTGGTGATCATGCATGATTGTTCATGCGCATGGGAATCTGATGCTTGCTGGTACTGAGAGGGCACGTGGACATGTCGCATTTATTGATTTATTCATGGACGTGGCGGGTATTATGCATGATGAATCAGCACGAGAAGCTGAGGGGTGGGACCTAACCTGTCACACACATCAGTATGAGGCACACACGACGCAACACCAGCGCACAAGCAGCAAGTCATTCTTTTAGGCCATGGCTACCTGGTGCGCAAACCCGCAGCACTGACCGGCTGCACGGACGCAGCCTGGTGCCGAGCAGACGCGACGTGCATGTGATGTGATGCAGGTGTCGTCGTGCCCATGCGCCTGCGCTCACTTGTTACACGGCAAGGCTTTTGTGAAGCAGTTGCGCTCACCCACTCATCTATCATAGTGCCGAGAACTGCACACGCAACAGGGTGGCCAGGGGTGTGCCATGCGTCCCCTGTACTTGTACTTCAGTAGTGCTTCGTGACACTTCACGAAGTACAATACACGGACACTGACGGCGCGTGTAGGGGTGAAATCTGTCTGGTGTTCCCACCAGGTGGACAAATCACCCCATGGGTCTCGGCCTGGCATTTTTGCCCCAACCCCGGCAGCATGTGGGCGTAGTGACCTTTTAGGTTTCTTTCAAAAATAAATACTGGTACTAGGAGCATACACCTGCATACATCGAAGTATATGTGAGTACATCACTGACAATGACCACACACGTACACGTGTTGGGCACCATGCGCCACGGTGTTTTGTGCGGCCAGTGCGAGGCAGCTGCCGCAGAAGACTGCCATTGAGCTGCGGGAGGCAAGGGTCAGCCACGCCGCTGACTGCATCAAGGACTTCTGTCACCGCATCGGCAAGGCCATAAGGTGAGACTACTGTAGGGTTGCACAAAAACGTATACGGGCGCTTGTTTCTTGTCAAAACCGGTGCAACAACTGTTGATGCTGGGCCGGCCGCCATCTAAGAGCACCAGACATTACCCACACACGCCTGCGCAAAGCTGTTGGTATCACTTTTTTCTGAAACAGTAGTCGTATACGCTTTATATACCCTCCGTATACGGCTTATATGGCTTGCACGTATACTTCTAGTATGTTTTCGTGCAACCGTAGGTGAGAGTGACAGCACCACCACATGCTACCCTGCACTGGCAGTACATGAGCTGAACGACGTGGCTTGGTGCACCTTGCAAGTGCCGCTAAACTGCACTGGCAGTACATGACCTCAGTGGCGTGGCTTGCTGGACCCTTGCAAGCGCGTTGCATGTGCGTGCATGGAAGCATGGACATGCGGCTGTGCCGTTTTCATGCACGGCGCCTGGTGGCAGTGGCAGCAAGGCGCAGTGTCAGTCAGTCGCCGACAGGCGGCCACCACGTGATGTAATGACTCAGAGGAGCTCTGCTGCACTGTTGCACGCTGTGGGATTTGCCTGGGGGGACGCATGACATGGGCACTGTTGCATGCTGCATACCCGGTGGCATATGCGTGGCGGGCTGCATGACACGGCGTGACATGACATGACATGGCATGACATGACATGACATGACATGACATGACTGCAGGTACAAGGCGCGCATCAGCCGCTTCCGCCTGCTGGTGGTGCGCGCGCAGCGGTACGTCAAGGACTACCTGGTGTGCAGGTGAGTTGAGGTCAGCACTTGAAGTAACAAGTTGAGGATATGACTTGAAATAGCGGTACGCAAAGGACTACCTGGTGTGCAGGTGAGTTGAGGTCAGGAGTTGAAGTCGCGAGTTGAGGCTAGAACTTGAAGTAGCGGTATGTCAAGGCCATACCTGGTGTGCAGGTAAGTTGAGGTCAGGAGTTGAAGTAGCGAGTTGAGGCTAGAACTTGAAGTAGCAGTACGTCAAGGATTAGCTGCTGTGCAGGGTGGGTTGAGGTCAGGAGTTGAAATAGCAAGTTGAGCTAGGAGTTGAAGTAACGGTACGCCAAGGACTACGTACATTTTGAAGCCCTACGCCGCTTGAGGTGTCAAGTTGAAGTATGGGAGTGGTGGGGCATGGCACGGCACCTGGTGTAAAAGTGGCTTGGCAGGTGCTGAAGAACACCCAGATGGGCCATGCTCATGTTCACATGTCAAGCGGGCTGCTTGTGGTTCCGCCCGTGTGGTGTGTCCAAGGCACACCTCTCTCATACTGCATACGCACAAGTACTTGCAGTAGGTACCGGTATACTTTTGAAGTACATTAGACAGTACTTCAGAAGGATGTAGTTAGAAGTACTTGAAACACGTTTTTTGACATGTACACGTGAAGTAGCCCATGTATACTTCTTCAACACCTAGGTAGTTTTATTTATTTGCACTTGGGGGCGTGCAAGAGCCCACCTAGGTAGTATACTTCAGCAGTAGTAAGTGGTCCACCGCTACGTAGTGCCGTGTCTACCTCTGTATACACCTTCAACTTCGCCTGACTCACGGCAGCTGCCCACTGCAACAGACCATGCGCCATCTGCCGGCCAGCTCTTCGCAATAATATACATATATATATAATATATATACATATATATACCGGTATGTCTTCCCTGGTACATGTATGCATCACATGCATCGGGGGCTGATTACAATTACAATACCAATTCATCTTAACACTGCCGCTCATGCCATGCATCACGGTGTGCTAATTACAACATACTACTGCAGTACTTGAAGAATTTCGGAAGTACCGCAACACTGCCGATCATGCCAGCACCACAGTGTGCTAATTACACAAATACTTAAAGTACTTCAGAAATACCTCAACACTGCCGCTCATGCCAGCACCACGGTGTGCTAATTACAATAAACACACTTAAAGTACTACTTCAGAAATACCTCACACTACCGCTCATGCCATGACCACGGCGTGCTGAGCAGAACTGCGCGCCTGGAGCTGCTGCGGCTGCTGTGGTGGCGCCTGGAGCGAGCGGCAATCATGGCCGCGCACGCCAAACAGCAGCTGGCGCACCAGTCAGGCCAGCTTCAGGCGCAGGGGGGCGCAAGCAGTGCCCTGCAGCTGCAACAGCAAGGTAAGAGCGCCCATGTCTCATGCCCCCCCATACCTTAGCCTGCTTCGCCGAACCTGCCACCATCACCGTGCCGTATTCCCACAGCAGGTGTCTGGCACCAATTTTTCAGGGGTGCTCTTCTCCAAGTTTCGCACAGTGACATGTGCAATCTGAGTCCATCTCTGCTGTGTAACCACTTGGTAAACAACCGAGCTATTATGGGCTGAACCGGAGGAAGTGCGGGTGTTGATGTAGGGGGCTAGCACCGCTCCCCCGGTGTGCAGCAGCACGGTTCGCTGCCAGTGACGCATGGCGCCGGCCTGTGCGACGGTCCGCTTGTGCACAGCAGAGGGGTGCCTTTGTGGCTATGTGGACAGACCTGAAGGATGTGAAGGACTATATACATACTGCTGCAGTGCCGTCCGTCTATGTACCACACCATCGTTGTGGGAGTATCAGTGCCAGCAACAGCGCGTGTATGACATCACACATGGCGTGCACAAAACGGACCATGCTGGTGCAAGCTGAGGAGGAGAAAACACCACAGCACCCGCTTGTTGAACTTGTGGTGTTGAAGTTGTGATATTGAAATGGATGCAGCACCGCGCATGGCCAACTGCGGACAAGTCAGTGCAGTGTCGGTGAGAGTACCCTGAAAGGTTGCTAAGCGGGTGCTGCCATGGCTGGGGCAAAATGCCGGCCCAAGGCCCGTGGGGTCACTTATCCACCCGTTCAACACCAAGTACCCCCTCCCCTTGTCAAGGGCGCACACACCTATCACTCACATCCACAGGAGGCTTGGCTTCCGCTGCTGCCGCTGCCAGCTAACACACCCTTGAACCTGCTCCCTGCACACTGCGGTGCACAACATGTTGCCCCCTTCTGCGCTCTCGCCACACAGTCAACCTGGCCTCAGTGGGCAATGGCCTCATGTCGCCAGGCGCTAGCTCTGCGGGAGCGTTGTTTCGGCGCAAACGGCCCCACTCAGGGCGACTGCTGGCCCAGATGTCCTTTGTCTCAGTGTCCAGCCGAGGGTCCAGAGCGGCTGGGCGTAACAACGTGAGTGCGCCGCCACCACCACCTCCGGGTGTGTGCACGTTTTGCCTGGCCCCGGTGGCCTTTGAAGCACCCGCCACAGTTGAAGTCACACAGTTGAAATTGTGCAGCTGACGTCGTACAGTTGAGGTCGCAGAGAGGAGCGGCTGAATTCGTAAAGTGTGCTACGAAGTGGCTGTCAAAAGAGACACCAGTGTTGAGGCACAACAGGCAAGCATTTGTGGGTGGTATGCTTCTGAAGTACTTGGCAGCGGTGAGTGGCCCAGTCACCAAGCAAAAATAAGTAAGTACACAATGTATTTGCTACCACAGTGGTACCTTGTAGCATTGGATTGATGACCCTTCCTGGTGGGTGCACATGTTTGGTCGGACAGCTTTGCTTCACAGCACTTACCGGCTCATATAAGCTGAACACCCGATGCACCAACTCTAGTCCTGTGAGTGTCTGTAGCGTGCACATAACGACCGCGTTTATGCCGCATGCTGCTTGTTCCCAAGACTGCCATGCCCTGTCACATGCACTTTCCGTTGTGCATGACGGCTTGACGCTTGCACAGAGAGCCACACGTACACAGCTGAGCCGGTATATTGTTGCCGCCGCCGCTGCTGCTGCTGCTGCTGCTGCTCCTGCTCCTGCTGCTGCTGCTCTACCTACTTCGACATCACAACTTCAACCTGGCTGCTGCTGCACAGTCGTGCTTGGACACCAGCAGCTCCGCGTCGCCATCGGACAGCATGCATCGAAAGCACGTGAGTGCACCAAACCAAAAACACCTGCTACACGCACAGGCTCGACTGGTGTACAATTCACATATTGCCGCCACTTGACCACTGCTAGCACTCAACAGCACCCAAGCTTTGGCATCAATGGCCGCTCCAGCACTATGGCGTGTACACATTCACGCACTTGGCAACACCCATCTATCTGGCTGTGTTGCACCCAAAAAGGCCGCCTAGATCAGTGGCACTGGCCCGGGTGTGAGGCCAGGCCACTTGCTGGCCCACAGCCTTCAAGTTAGAATAAGCGCTTTGACTCAATTGCGAAAGAGATCTAAAAGGTTGATGAGCCCAGATACTGCCGTCGCTGGCACGGAATGACAGGCCAGGCCCGTGGTGTGTTTTATCCACCAGGTCAACATTATATAGCCCCAACCCTACATGCGGCAGTCAGTACCCTGAGCGCTAACGCAGCTGCACAGTACCATTACCAACAACAGGCTCCCTTGCGAAATTGTGAACTGCTGTGTGACTGCTGAGTAACTGCCTTGCTGCTGCCACTCAGTCATACTGGATGTGCGCTTACTTGTGTGATTGTGTAACTGTTGTGTAACTGTTTCGGAACTGCTGTGTAACTGCTGCTGCTGTCAGTCGCTCATGCTGGACGACGACGAGGAGGATGTGGCTGCGCGCATGCGCTTACTTGTGCGGTTTGTGTGACTGCTGTGTAACTGTTTTGGAACTGCTGTGTAACTGCTGCGTAACTGCTGCTGCTGTCAGTCGCTCATGCTGGACGACGACGAGGAGGAGGTGGCTGCGCGCGTGCGCATGCTGCAGGACGGGCACCAGAACCATATGCGGCAGCTGCAAATGCTCAGGTCAGTACAGCAGCATACAGCGCCAGTGGCTTCGGTAACGCATTTTAATGGTGCCGCACAAGCCTAGAGTCCATGCTATCGCAGATGCTAGCCCCAGGGCCGGAACAAGGTGCACGTGACAGGTGCGCAGTACAACAAAGGTGGTGCGTGCGCAAGTGCAAGGTGCGGCCCAAAGTTCACAGAAGAGCGAAGGTGTTTGCAGCACCGACACGTGCCATTCCTGCGGGCCCTGAAAGAGGGCTTCCACTCACAGACCGCTTATGCCTCGCCCAATGGACCCTCATGCAGTGGCTGTTGTGGTTGGTTGTGGTTGGAAAGCTGGTCTTAACGGCCCGCCCCGAGCTGCGCGATGACTCTGTCCATGGCAAAAGCCGTGCTGCCCCATGCTGCGCCCTGGTGTCATGCCTGCGCACTGACTCATATGGCCAAAACCACTGTGGTGTGCACTGACTGTGTGCCCGCGACAGGCTGCAGGCGAGACGGGGGTTCAGCAGAGGCCGCATGCTGCCCGCCCAGGACAAGGGCTCAGACTCAGCGGCAGATGAGGCTGCGGCTGGCCCTGAACACCACAACAAGGCATTTGTTGTGGCACTCGGTGTGCTGCGCGCCAAAAAGGTACATGGCTGCATCTGGTGGGCCTCGGTGCCCCTCCCTCCTGGGCTGCATGTTTAGCTGAGTGACACCCTGCGTTTATGGGATTGCTGCAGATGTGCAGCGCCGGCACTGCATGATTTGCATGGCACCCGTACCACGAACCCAGTGAGCATGGCTGCCAGCGGTGCACTGGAACTTATTGTACACGTAAGGGCTGTGGGCTGCTGCCAATTTTGTGGGCTTTCGAAGGGGCTGTGCGTTGGCACGTTGGGACAGCAGTCAGACTAAGTCCCGGGCGTGGGCGAGTACATTATGTGGCACACAAACACTGGGTTGCCTTAGTCTTACTAATAGGTGAAACACTTCACCGTTGGCAGCACTGGCAGACTGTGCGGCATGGCAGCTGCCAGAGGGCCGCACACGACGTCTCGCACCACTGTGACAATGCATGCACAAAATCATCATCATGATGTCACGTGCACAGGCTCCCTCACATGATGTACCGCAACGCACCACAGCTATTCCATCAACCTGGAAAGGGCAGTACGCACATGCCAAGTGGCGCGCTGCTGGTTCCTCGCCAGGACAATGTCAAGCTGCAGCAAGCGGCAGGGCAGCAGATTGCAGCCCAACCAACCGCTCGATACCAGACAAGTTGCTGCCCCAGGCGCACACTTGAAACAAGCCATGGGAAGTTCACCATTTTTATGTAGCAAAGTGGAACAGCACAGGGCAGGCATTTGCACCTCTCCCTTCAAATTAACGTGCCATGGCGGCTGATTTTCTCACGCTGATGTGTGTGCTGTCATTTCACCGGCGTAGGTGCTGCTGGCCATGGGGGCGGACACCGAGGGGCATGAGCACGTCATGACATCACAGGAGTCCCACCTGCGGGAGATACTGCGCAGGCACCGGCTGGAGCACATCAACACGGTAAACACACTTGCCACTAGTCTCCGCACCTCCTGTTGCCACTCCTGCCAGTGGCAGGTTCACAAACTAGTACAGCCTCAGAAGCGCCCGGCCAGTGTTGTGGGGTTTTATCCACATTGCCGCAACCTGGCTACTGTGACAGTCACCTTTCACCGCCGCGCAGGTGTCACCTGGGTCCTTTTGACATGCCCTGGCATTTGTGCCTCAGGCTGCTGCAACAGCCACATGGATAGCTTGATGCCGACTAACTTAGCACCGGTCGCCACTGCGCTTGCCACCACTGCACCTGCGAGTTTGCCGCACCGGGCGCCTGGCTCCCTGCATACAATAGCCTCAAACCCTCGCCCACATGCAGCATCATGACCATCGCATGACATAACAATTGGTTTGCACGACCAGCCTGAGGCTTGGGCACTCGGCCGAGTCACACCCCACCGCCATGCCATCGGCGGCTGCCGCACTGCACTGCCATACCGCCACCTACGCCACTGTTCCGCTGAGCAGGCCCACATTAAGGAGGTGTGCGCGGCCGCGCCACCGCTGCTGACCGCACAGGACGCACGCCTCATGCTCAACTGCACCACCGTTGACCAGCTGCGGGTGTTTGTGGGCAGCACTGGCAGCTTTGCGGGTGTGCACGGAGACGGTGAGTCGCCCCACTGGCCGTCAGTGGGGCGCCGGAGGGCGGCGGGTGCACCACTGTAGTGCGTTTTGGCAAGTCGCGTGGAGCGTGTTAGCGCAGTGAGTCGCCCCACTGGCAGCCACGTCACTGTAGTGCGTGTTGGCACGTCGCATGGAGCGTGTTGCCGCAGTGCCTGCCATGCTCCCGTAGCGGGCTGCAATGTGCGCAAGCGCGAAGCAGCAGGCATGCAGGCGGCAGCTTGTGTGGAGTGGCGTGCGCAGCATTAACTGTTGTGCTACAAGCCGCTGCTGCAATATCTGGTGCAGCAGGGTGGGTATAAGTGGTGCTTTTTGGCGGATGTTTCCACCTGTTGCACGGATGTGGTTGTTGATGTGCAAGGCACATGGTCAGCCGCACTTATTGGAGCATGGCATGTGAGTTCCGTGCTGGCAACTCCTCTGACACTGTCAGACTGCGTCCGCACTTTGCCTGCGTGCCCTTTGCAGCAAGCCAAAGTGGAGGAGCCAGCTATGTGTCCCGCTACCAGCGGTTTACCCTGGACTTTGTTAGACTAGAAGCTGACATCCGGGAAGCCATGGTCATGGAGGTACGCAGCACAACCACATGACATTGTGTGTGTGATTTTTCGGATTTTGATGTCACTATGGCATCATTTTGGTATGTACACATATATACAAGGAATGTAGTACTCGATTTCAACCTTTAAAAAAATTAGTTCAACCTTACTAGTATCGTACAGGTTCCAGAGCAAACTGGAGACACAGGTTGTGGAATTGTCAAATTTTCAGGTGCAGACACCACAACAGGCTCCTCACCACACAGACCTGAGCAGACACAACAACAGGTTAACAGATGTCCACAAGTAGGGTTGCGCAAGAACATATATGGGCAAGCGATATACTCTGTATACGGAGCGTTAATACACAGCATACAATGTAGCCAACGTGCTGAAAATAATGATGATAGTACCAGCTTGGTGCAGGCGTGTGTGGGTGATGTCTGGTGTGTGCGATGGCTGGCCAAGCGTAGTCAGCTATTGTACGTGTTTTGAAAAGGGGAAAAACGCCCATACTTCTACTTCGAAGTATCATACGTGCTCGTGCAACCCTATCCACAAGAATCTCCCCTTCGGCAGGTTGAGGAGCCGCCGCGGCTGCTCCTGCAGGAGCATGCAGCGCAGAATTAGGCAGAATACAGATGAAGATCCTCCTGGAGATGCAGCTAGGCGAAGAAATAGCACTGCAGAAGCTCCTGCACAATCCTGTAGCAGCACCAGGCTGAGCAACACCGGCAGCAGAAACGCATGCGTTGAGTTGCATCACGTGCGTTGGGAGCTTTTTTTGTGCACTGTGACACGATGTCATGTTTGCACCACTTTTGTGCGTTATTGTGGACAAGGGCGGGTGTACCGGCTGGGGACGGCACGGGCAAGCTGTCGGTGCGCGCGTGCTTAGTGATATTTATAATCATAAATGTAACAACATACACCAATGGTAGAAGTACTTGAAAGTGAAAATGAATGGTATCTAGGTAATAATGTAATATGTCAAAGTACAACATAATGATAACAAATACTACCGAAGTACACAACAGTATAATAATGTGCAAATAAACATACCATATAGCAGTTTAAAAAAATTGTAGAATAATAAATACTACTGTAGTAAGTAGGTAGTACTGTGCTTAGAATAATCTATCTAAAGTAGGAACGTAACACTTCTGGGGTGGGTATGTGGTGCCAAGTTTTCCCCAGTGTTACAAACTATTCAAGCAAGTGCTGAGTGGGCAGTTGTACACAAATTGTCAGTCAAGCAGTGTGACAGCGCGTGCTAAGCCTTTTGCTGACGCCTGGTCCCAAGATGAGAGGTGAGCATGCCCTGCACACACAACCTCCACTCGGTGGTAGCTAGGTCCCTCCCTCCCTGCGCTATAGGACCTGGTCTTCTCACTGGCAGCCACCCATCATTTTGACAAAACTGCGCACGGCATGCGCGCCGGTCATGGCTGCACAATATATTTCTATCACTTGCTTCGAAATAACTGGGCATGTTTTGCAGGGTGTACCATCTATAGATTTTACGAAGCTGGAGCCGAAAGTTGACGAGAAGATGCTGCAGCAAACAAAACTGCAGCTAAGCAGCTGTGGCACACAAGTGCACCGGTATGGCACTGGATGATGTACCGTAATCATTCATCTCCCGCATACCTGACAGCAGTTGAGCTGTGGTGCGCTCATACTCCTGAACAGTGATGGGTCACACCGTATGTTGTAATTTACCATATAATAATATCATGTATATGTACGTTGTACTACGTAGTACTTCAGAAATACCGGTACAAAATACGGCATATACATTCACGTACATTTATATATCTTATACATACGGTATATACTTCAGAAGTATATATCTATAATTACGCCCAAAAACGCGAAACACGACGTATTTGCCATATAAATAGTAATACGTCAATCTGTAGACATGTACTTTGACGTGCGTTATCCGCCGTATTACATACCGGTACGTTATACGACGATTAATGCAAAGGTTATACGCTGTGACCCATCACTTCTCTTGAAATGTGTGTCTGCCCGTGCTGCTGCTGAGCGACACCAGGCCCAGGCTGCACTGGCAGCCGCATCTGCAGAGGCGGAGGCCAAGGCGAGAGCGGCAGCGGCGCGGCTGGCGGCAAGCCTCGACGCACGGCTCGGGACCACCATCAAGCCGCCAGTAGTGCCCAAGTAAGCACGCTCACATGTACATGCATGTGGGAGAGGACATGTGACGTGACCTGGTTGACACTAGCAGTCACTCGTGGAGGGGACAAGTTGTTCTCTCGAAGGCACCTTGGCAGGTGGTAAGCCCCAAACTGCTGTGGCTGGGAAAACGCCAGGCCAAAGCCCGCGGTGTGATTGATCCACCCATGGCAATCAAAGCCAAGCGGCGCCCACCATGTGCTGGGCCACACTGTCTCGAGATGTGGTGCTGTGTGTGACTAGGTTCTGTGCGCATCCCAGGCACATCCAATCATCACGATGGACGCATGTGCACCTGCGGTGGCTACCCCCTCTTCCGCACGCAGGCGCACAAATGGGAAGCGGCTGTCGAGCGGCTCTATTGCAAGTGGCGTGGGCAGCATCGGGGCAGCATCGCCGCGTGGCGCACGCACTGGCGCCCCTCCCATGGCCGCCAGTGGATCCACCTCTGCCATTAAGCTCAACGTCCTAGGTAAGCCACCTGGCAGCTGCCTGTCTGACCTGTGCATGGGGCAAGCACCTGCCGACTGCCGCCGCTGCCAGTGCACTTACGCCTAGTGAAGCTGGCATGCCAGCAGGCGAGCCTCTGTTTGGGCTGCGGTGAAGGTGCAGCCACGGTGCAGTCACATGGCTAGGGCTGACGCAGGGGTATTTGGTATGTTTACCAAGTATACATGGTACTTCGAGGTACGTGTGTGTACCTCAGAAGCTTCACAGGAATATACTACCGTAGCACGCATGTACTTCTGAAGTACTACGTAGTGTGTGCACGTACTAGTGTGCGATTATTTTCTTTTGGGGGGCTGCGAAAAGAGAAAGCAAGTGTATCTTGGCATGGTAACTCACAAAGAGGCAAGGTGCGGTGGCACACACCGGCCAATGCCACGACAGACAGCGGGGACCCGGAAAACGAGGTGGCCAAGCTGTCTAGGGCCCTGTGACAAGTTTTGTGACCAGACACCGGCAGACACCGGCAGTCAGCACCGCCTGGTGGAGCAGCTTTGATGCGGTGATGTTGGACGCCACAGAGGTGTGCATGTGGGTGACAGTGTCTTTGTTTCACGTTACGCACTTTTTGGTACTTTCACCGGGCCACTGCTCCTGCCTGCATAGGTATGTACATACTTCGAAGTGTATACTGCGGTATGCTGCAGCCTGGCCCCATAAAACGGGCTTGGTTTGAAACAGCATAATGATGGTAAGTGCCTATCATGCCAATTTTAGCTTTGTCAGACACGCGCATATTACCATATACTGAGTAGCTTGAAGTTCCAGTGTACACTACCTACTTCAAGAAGTATGACTACTAGTGTACTCATGCAAGGAACATGGATAACTTGGAACGCTAGTGAGGTATACGGCTAATACTATCTGAAAACCAGACATATGCATTGTGCCAACCGTACACACGGCATATGCCGCGTTCTGATTACAACATTTGAAATCACTTGCTCTGTCAATTGAGCTTTACCAGCTTACACCCATATCATCATCACTGGCACTGGCTCTTTCAATTGAGCTACACCAGCTTGCTTCTATTTTATCAAATCATATCATGTCATAAACATTCAAAAGTATCATTAAACTGTATTTTCATTTTATACTGCCGGTGCCTTATTATTGGCACCAAGCACAGACTTGCGTGACACCAACTGTTTGCAAATAACCAGTTGTGGAGCCAGTGAGGTGACAGGTGATGCACCCCCGCAAGAGCCGCACAACAGGTACTTTCAAAATCCGCTTGCCGGAAAGTGTGCATGCATGAGAGAAGGGGCGTTTTCGCATCACAGAACGCGGGCCGCTTCATCAAACCTCTGCCCAGCATACAGCTCCCAAGCGCAATTGCTGCATGACTCATCCGAATTGTTCTTGTCAACCGCTTTTGCATCAGCGGACACAGGTGGACAGCACGTGGTTGCACGTGTGCTGCCCCGTGCTTGGGGCTTGAAACTCGATGCAATAACATGCCTGCCCCGTAACCGTTCTAATGGCCCATAATAAACATTTGGCATGCAGTACTGATAGGCTCAGCGCACTCATGGTAGCACATGTCTAGTGACTGATGGTCACACCCTGGCTGTTTGTTTGCTGTTCTTCGAATGCGCTGCCAGGCCGTGCGGCGAGCAGTGTCAGGCTCAACATGTGACGGCCGGGGCACTCTGCTACTGCTGCAGCGCGCCACTGCCGCAGTGTGTGGCAACTTGACGTGCACGAGTGGCTGGCACCGCACAACTTGAAGTTGATCACATGCACAACCGTTGCCATGCATGGTGCGGTGCGGCGCTGCCTATGGCGCGGTGCGGCGCTGCCTGGCAGTGCCTTCGCCGTGACTTTCGTTTACAATGGTAGGCACACCCGGGCCGTATGTGCCTTCACTGTACTACCCCTGTCGATACAGGCGCAGGCCAGTTTTGCGAGTGTGGGAGGGTGTACTCCGTCCGACAAGTCGAAGTTGGCACAGCCCACTGCGGTGCCGCAAGGCAGGTAGCACGTGCCCGCCCCCCAGGGGCCACACACATAACAAATCACATTCTCGCAAGCAGCATGAGGTGCGAAATATCACAAGGTTTGCATGGAAGCGCCGGGACGAGTACTGCCATTAATAAACACTGGCAGGTGTGCATATTGAATGTGGGGCCGTGTACATGTATGCTCTGCTGCATGCACTGACAGACCTCAGGTACACACACGTGCGGCAGTGATGGAGGTGCGGGCCATATACATCATAGTACCAAAAGGAGTATACTTCAGAAGGATAACATGTGGTGCATTGACTACCTGGCCCAGTGAGCCTCAATTTGAAGTAGGTACCCTTTGCACCTCATTAGAGGGGGGGGAGGGGGGGCACGAGCACGGTGACACACAATTATTATACGAAGTACTGAAGTATGTGCTCCATGGTGCCAGCGGTACCTGCAGGCAAGGTGCACCACATCATGATCACTGATATGATACTGCACCTGGCTATACCGACTGGCATATCAGTGGATATGATATCACGTGCGCACACCTAGGGCACGCTTCCGGCAGCTGCCACAGAAGGCGTCAGTGGCGGTGTTTGCGGCATTGGCGGCATTTGCACAGCAGCAGCTAGGGCGCGCTGCCACAGAAGGCGTCAGTGGCGGTGTTTGCAGCATCGGCGGGCACCTGCCTCAGCGGCGTTTGCACAGCGCGGCAGCAGCAACGAGGAGAGAAGACATGCTGTATCCTATGAATGAGATTGACCGGAGGTTACTACCCCCTTCTCCCACAAACAAAGTTACTCTCCAATACCCAGGCAGACAGCCAGGCAGCGTGCGACGCCCGCCGTCTAGTTCCACCTCTTGTCCCTCCTAGATTAAGTTTTCATATTCTTATTGGCGTGCTGGTCAGTTTGTGGGTGTTCAGGAAGTTTGGGCCGCACTGCGCCCCTCAGTGCGCATCACACAGTCCATCTTATTATGTTCAAGTTTATTTGAGTTTACTGATAGGTGTGCGAAGGGTGAACATTGCATCACACACATTACGGGTGACCCATGCGGATGCTATGAATCGAGAGGCAAGCGGGGTGTCCGAGTGGGCAGGCCGGCCCGCCATAGGATATACCGCCGTCTGGAGTCCCTACCTCATGAATGAAGACAAGTCACTGTTTTGCTTTGAAGAAAAATCACAACTTGAAAGGTGGCGAGGCTACATTCCACCAAAAATGCAGTGTACAACAAACATCCAACTGTTGAAGTTGTGAACACTTTGTGGTCGCAGCTTTTCTCGTGCATGTGGGTGAGGCATGAAACATGACACCTGGAGAGAAGCGGCTACTCACCATGAATGCTGCAGCACTCACTGACAGGGTGTCGGAGTGCACTAGAACACACAACATGCCATCAGTGAGTGCTCAGCATTGACAGAGTCCCTGGTGGACTGTGTGACAGTGTGCGGCAGCAAGAGGCACGCGTGCAAACCGGCAAATTCGTGTGGTTGTTGACATTTTTGATATGGGTCCAGGAGCGGGGTCACGTGAGGTTGGCCAGTGGCATCACAGATACGCCCGGCGGTCACCGGTCAAAATGATGCGCACGACATGTCTGTCTACGCTAAGCGACCACAAAGGTGTAAGCATGCGACAGTGGTACAAATTGAATTGTGATCATCATCATGGTGCCGCGTTTTACATGGGGACCCAGTAGAGTCTGGTTGGCTTGCAAGCAATGGAGATACAGGTGGCGGTGTGGGCGCACAGCGCCTGGATGCACTGGAACAAGGTCATGAACTGCTGCTGTAGCTGTAGCTGTTACAGTAGCACTCCACTACTGGCAACTAAGCGGTGACGAAGGGACATCGACGGGTTGAGTTCGACAAATGGGGTCCGACCTGCTCCTACCATGGTGCATCACTGGCGGTAGGAGCGACCGCTACGCCGTCGGTGCAGTCCGCCAGCGCAGCATCCGCACCCACGTCCACCGCCGACGTAAGCAGCTGGTCGTCAACAGGTAGCTCCAACGCCAGCTGGTCGAGGTCTACACCGCCACTGGCACCACCCTCGCGCGCAGCACCCCCCAGATCGTCCTCAGACAACGCCTGCAGCAAGGCCGCAAGGTCAGTGCCATCCAGGACGTCTGCACTGGGCGCGGGAAAGGCTTGGCTGTCGGGCAGCGCAGCCTGGCCCCGGGCAGCCATGGCTACCGCATCACTGCTGCTGGGAACCGGTGGCTGCACCTCCACAGGAGCCGGTGCGATGCGCGCGCCACCCTGTGCAGTGGCGGGCGGATGCTGCACTGGCAGCGGAGGCGGCGATGGCGTGAGGCGCCAGCCCCCGAGCACACTCATGTACTGCTGCACCAGCGAGGCCAGCCCTTGGATGCCGCGGAACGCAGGCTGGTACAGCAGCCGCAGCAGCGCCGCCGCGCCACCAGTGCTGGCCACCGCTGCCAGTAGCTGTGGCAGCAGCGGCAGTACTTGCGGCAACACAGATGCCATGACGCTGATGCCGCCGTCTGCGGCCATGACCTGCGGGAGCAGCGAGTTGACAATGCCGGGACCGCTCGCCGTGGCCAGCAGCTGCCGCAAGAGCAAGGCAGCGCTGGCGCCGCCGTCAGCCGCCGCGAGCCGCTTGAGCAGCGACGTGATGATGGCAGCACCGCCATCCGCAGCCAGAAGCTGCTGCAGCAGCGAGGCTATGATGTCGGCCCCTCCTTCCGCCGCCACCAGCTGTTGCAGCAGGGCCGTGACGACACTGGTGCCTGCGGCCGAGGCCGTGAGCTGCTGCAGCAGCGACGCCACGATGTCGGCGCCGCCGTTTGCCGCCAGCAGCTGCCGCAGCAGCAGAGTGATGGTGCCCGCACCGCCATCTGCCGCCTGGAGCTGCTGCATCATCGACGCCATGACAATGTCACTACCCTCCGTGGCCAGCAGCTGCATCAGCAGCGCGGCCACAACGCCAATGCCGCCCTCGACCATGAGCAGCTGCGGCAGCAGCGTGTCAAAGGTCAGCCCGCCAAACGTGGGCAGCTGCAGCTGCGACGCCATCGCTGGTGCAGGAGCGCCAGCCCGCTGCTGCAGAGGCAGCATGGGCGGCGGCAACCCGGGCACCTCGCTGCTGCCTGCGGGTGCGGCCGCCGCCACACCTGCTAGGCTAGTGGCCAGGGCATTGGCGTGTTCGGCAGCACTCGACAGGTCCTGGGCCATCCTTGCAGCCTCCTGCGCAGCCTGCAAATTTCGCGCCTCACGCTGCGGGAGGCCCTGCTGCAGGGCGCCAAACGCGGCTGCCGACGTAGCGCCACTCCTGGAGTTGCTCCAGCCGCCGCCGCTTGCTGCTGCTGCTGCTGCAGGGTCTGCCGCATGGCCCGACATGGGCCGTGGCCGCACTGGCAGGTCGTCCCTCCCGCAGGACGGCAGGTAGTGACTGTCGTTGTCGAACGCATCCGATGCCGCTGAGTCGATGCGGGCGCGACGTGACGGCGCCTCGCCGATGAACTCATCGTTGGCCGCATCACGCGGCAGCGAGGGTGGGGCCAGCTGCGTCCGCGAAAAGAAGCCCATGGTGTGCACCCGGTCGGCCACCTCGTCCATGGCAAGCACCAGCACCGCGGGGCGGTCAGTGTGGTGCATGAGCGTGTAGCGCGTGAAAATGCGGGCGGAGCCGGAAGCCAGGTTGGTGGCCACCAGCTTGTGCATCGCCATACACTTGAGCTCACTGACAGCGGCGGGGGGCGGGGGGGGGGGGGGGGGGGCC